>JBBDGP010002730.1:0-67500 GCA_037952835.1 Lithobates septentrionalis
CGTACGTTCTGTGCGTAGGTGATAGTGGACCAGGACGTTACAAAACGAAGGTAATTTGAGATATATATTTTTTGGGGTTTATGGTCATGACTTTGTAGCAAGCGGCCTATATGGCTTGATAGATTGATGAGGCCTACATAGGGAGAAGATGATGAGGGGTTAGCAGAAACCTATAATAAGTGTTTTTGGTCTTGTGACTTTCTCTTTTCCAGATATAATGAATCCCCTATTTAAGGATCCAGAGTTCCTTACATCTTTTATTTCAAAATATCGAGAGATGAGGAATTTGTGGGAGGTGAAACACCCTCAGTATTATGCCAAGCATGTGAGGAAGTCAACGCTGGAGAGACTTCTGTCCTTTGTCCAGGCGACCATCCCGGGAGCAACAATGGAGACAGTGCTCAAGAAAATTGGGGTCTTGAGGAACATGTATAAAAGGGAGCATAGGAAGATCCAGGAATCAAGGAGATCAGGAGCATCAGCAGATGATGTTTATGTACCCAGGCTGTGGTACTACAATCAACTCCGTTTTCTTGATGACCAGAATGAAGCCAGGGCATCACTTTCAACCCTTCCCTCCACCCTTCCCTCCACCCTTCCCTCCACCCCAGCAGAGGCTGATGAGGAGCAAGCTGGGTCTTCCATCCTGGATGAACCGGATATGACCATCTGGAGTCAGGTAAATTATTTTAACAAATATTTACTGTACTAATATTAATGATGTTAACTGGATGTTATAATTGTCTAAAATAATTTTGCACTCCAAATTGTGTATACATATCAAATGATAGTAGTGGCTAAATATGTTTGGCACCTGCTTCAAATAATTAGGGTGTCTGATTAGACTCTTTTATTAAAGAGATGTATTCACATTGAATTTGCTAGTCATGAGAAGCAAACTGTGTGTCATTGATGAACCCAAAAAAAGAAACTAAAACTATTGTCCTTTTTTTATACACAGGATGAGTCCATCCAGGAGGAATGTGGGGAAAGTGGCAGGCAGGAGGAGACCGGGCCCATGGACAGCCTGGAGGAGGCCGGATTCACCATCATCCTGGAGGAGGCTGGGCCCAGTGTCAGGCAGGAGGTGGCTGCTCCCAGTGAGGTGGCTGGGCCAAGTGAGGTGGCTGGGCCAAGTGAGGTGGCTGGGCCCAGTAGGAGCCTGACCCAATCCCAAGTGCCTCCCCTCCACCTTCCCAAAAAAAGGGCCAGGAAGGGGATGGTCACACAGGACGCATCCCTGCGCCTCATGCAACAGGCCACCCGTTTTTTAACGAGCCCCCCCGAAGCGGAAGAATCCTATGGCTGCTACTTAGCCAGCAGGCTTCTTCAGATGGATTGGGAGCAGCGCCTCATTTGTGAGCGCCTATTTGGGGAAACAATCCATAAGGGGCTGCAGGGCACGCTAACACAAAACACCCAACTACATGAGGCAGCCCCCCCTCCTCCTCCTCCTCCTCCTCCTCCTCCTGCCACAACTGAAACACCAGAGCCACAGCCTCAAAAGAAGGCTACAGGGAAGGCTGCAGGGAAGGCTGCAGGGAAGGCTGCAGGGCAGCGTGGAGGAAAGGCTGCAGGGAAGAGAAGAAAGTGATGACCTGGGTTCAGTCTGGTCTGACAGAAGACGCAGGCTGTTGTAGGACCACAGTCTGGGGACATCTAGATCATCTGCTGGTGCTGTTGATCTCTGGGATTCTTGGACCAGATTGTGCTCCCTCTTATATGGACTCCTCAAGATCCCAATTTTCTTGTACACCGACTTTTTCCAGCGTTGACTTCCTCTTTATTTTATTTTGACCATGAATAAATGGATCTTTTTTGAGTTTAGCAAAAGACTTTATGTGTTTTCTTTTAAATCATTGATTTTACACACAATGTTAAATTAACAAGGGACAACAATCTCATTGAGTTTTAAAAAAACACACCAAAAATACATTACTAATGTTAATAATGTTCAAGTGGTAAGTCTTGAAAATAAAAAAATCTACATAAACAAAAACGGTGCTTTGGGTTAACTTTATCTAAAAACTAAAAAATAATCACTAGAAAAAAAAAAAAGAATAATGGGTTCTTTGTGGTAACTTTACAAACCTAAAAAAAAAATAAAATAAGGGAAAAAGTATTATTAGTATGGAAACATTGTTTATAAAAAGCATACTATATCATTCATGAGATCAAAGAGAAAAAGAATTCAGAAATCAGTTTGGGAGAACTCTGATTATGAACAGCAAAACACCTTCGTTCTTTAGAGCATTCGTAAAGAAGAAATAAAATGCGCTGCATTCAACGATCACAGATTTTGCAGCGTGATGAATGTGCTACCTACAATACGAACACTAGTTTTACTAGACCGATTGCTTCCGTTTAGTTTTTGCTTATGAGCATGCGTCGTTTTTTTGTCCGTAGGACTAGCATACAGACGAGCGGACTTCGGGGTCCGTCGTAGTTACGACGTAAAGATTTGAAGCATGTTTCAAATCTAAAGTACGTCGGATTTGAGGCTAAAAAAGTACGTTGAAAGTCCGGAGAAGCCCACACACGATCGGATTACCAGCCAGCTTTAGTCCGTCAGCGTCCGTTGGACTTTTGTAGCTGAAAAGTCCGACCATGTGTACGCGGCATTTAATACCTGCACAATCACATGTGCATTTAGAAAAGGTTTTTAAAACAAACCAACATGTTTGTTGTATAACATTTTTTGGGGTGGCATTATCAAAAATAGAAATGTCCATTTAAGATAAAACAGGCATGTGTAAAACCAACAAGAAAGACACAAATCTTGAACTTACAAAGTTCAAATTTGGTAGAACTTGAAGGCAATATCAGACATGAGTATTTAGGAACTGTGTTTGATATTGCGTTCAGATGGGGTGAAGTCACCCTAGGAAAAGCCAAATTTGGAAGATACACACAAATTTGCCAATGTCAACATGTGCTATCTGCCATCACGGGGGATCAAGGGACGTGTTTTGGGGGAGAAACCCCTTCCTCTCAGCTACTTTATTATTGAGGAAGGGGTTGCACCCCCAAAACGCGTCCATTGATCTCCCGTGATGGCAGATAGCACATATTGACACACTGTGTGCATCCTCCAAACTTTGCTTTTCTAAAAATCGCTAAAACATTTTGAACTTTGTAGCACACAAAAGAAGGAAGTGATTTGGAGGGGTTTTAAACTCGCCCCAAAACATCAGTGATGTTATTTTTTTGAATAACATCATTGATTTTTTTCTTGAGGTTTTCCAATTCTAAATTACACCCCATGATCTCCCCGATCAGGATCTGGGCACTTTCTGATGTGAAAGGATCTGGATCCACAACATCATGATCACATAAAAAGAGAGAAACCAAACAAAAACAGGTATCAAAAATATGCCGGCATCCATCCCTTACCTGAGCCTGTGGTCGCAGACACTCACCTGTTGTGGTGACTAGTTCCACCACGTCTTCTTCCTCCTGCTCTTCTTGTGTTGGGGGGATTTTCCCTTCTTCCAGAGGGGGGGGGCTCTGGTCTCCTCGGATGAGGGGTGTCCTTCGAGTCTTTTCTCCCCTATGTAAAACAAAAATGCTATACTTAGCACACAGATATTTGATGACAGAACTATAAATAGGAAACATTGCTTGGAAGTGTGGTACAATTGTCAATTTTGGCAGAGTTCAAAAATGTAGCATTTTCAGTGTCCGTTGTCAAGCTGCAATACTTTACCTGTTTAGTACAAGCTTCACAGATGGAGACCCCCCTATAGTATACACTGGAGCACCTGTGTGCCCCCCTAATAAAAATGGTGTTTTGGTGTACCACACTAGTGCTCCAGTGTCCAGATGTGAAAACAGCTGCTCAGTGTCCTCTCCTTACACAGAATCTAGTTTGCATTTCATTCTAGTAACAAAGCCATCTACACAACCAAATTAGTTTCATACAAGTAGGGCGTAAAAAATGTGGCCAAATGCATATGGCCAAAACAATGGTGTTTTATAGGCCGAAAGAAAAATGTTTGATACGAACGAATAATGTGCCCATGAACATGAAAGTTGTCCTTTTAAAATGTACACTTTTAAGAAAAGCACATGGAGCAGCACGAATGTAATAAACATAAAGAATAGGAACACAGCACAACTACTTACTTTTTTGCAGCACTCTCCGGATCTTTCTGTACTGCTCATGTTCTCATAATTTGAGGTCCAACCACCGTTTCCTGAGCTGATCTTTCGATCGTCGTACCCCGAAATTCCGGTGCAGACTCCTGACCACATGATCTTGGCCTTTCTGACATTGGGGTTGGGGTAAGGTCCATACTTTCCATCATAGTCGGCCTTCTTCAGGATGTCGACCATCTCCAACATCTCCCCAAAGGACATATTTGAGGCCTTAAATCTCCTTCTGGATCGGGACGTGTCCGGATCCGGGCTTTCCTCCTCCTTGTTCCTGTAATTAGCACGAACCTGCTGTGTATCCGCCATGTGCTCTTCCCCCACTGCGCAGAACGAAAAGGGAATAGACTAGAAAGAGCATCAGGGGCGGGTGGAGTTAAACGCATGTGCAGTGTGTATAAAGCGTAACACGCGTGCGTATTACGTACGATCTGTGAGCGGAGGAAGGAGCATCGGAGGCGCCGATCGTAATAACGAAGGTAAGATCCAAACTTGGGCCTATACTGCTTCTAGATTGAGGCCTATATTGTAACAAGATTAGGAGAGTTTTGCCTGACATTAGGGTTTGTCTTGTGTTGTGTCTTGCAGTGAAAATGGATATCTTGAACGATACCGACTTCTTGGCAATATTCATTGACATGTTCAGGGAGCTGCCTTGTCTGTGGGGGATAAACCACCCACATTATAAGAACCAAACAAAGAGGAAGGCAGCGCTGGATCAATTGTTGGAAATTGTGAAGCAGGTGATCCCCACGGCAGACATCACCTATTTGAAGATCCTAATTGGTGGCCTGAGGAGCACATATGTAAGGGAGCGCAAGAAAGTCCAGGATTCACAAAGATCCGGAGCAGCAGATGACATCTATGTCCCTAGGATGTGGTACTATGACAGGCTGCATTTTCTGGCAGGTCAGACTGAACCCAGGCCACCACTCTCCAGTCTTCCTTCCACGCTTCCTTCCCCCCCAGCTGAGGCTTCTGACGCCCAACCTGGGCCTTCCAGGCAGCAACAATTGGAGGAGCCCAGATTGAGCCAGGTATAGCATTCCTCTAAATATTTCAGGTTGTCCAATCAATGATGTTAACTAGATGTTAGTTTGGAGTACTAATTTATGATTGTGATTGATGATGCAAAACATTACAACCATGTCCCTTTTTCATACACAGGGAAGTCTCAGCCAGGAGGTGTCTGGGCCGAGCAGGCTGCCTGATATGCAGGTCCCTCCCCTACACCTGCAAAGAGAAAGTGGCAGGAAGAGGAGTACCCTAGAGGAGGCTGCCATAGGCCTCTTTTGGAAGGCTACAGAGGCCCTGGGAGCCCCCCACACTATGGAGGAGGACTTTGCTGGCATAATTGCCTGTAAAATGCAGCGGATGGAGGAGGGCCAACAACTCATGTGTGAGTCATTAATGTTGGAAGCTCTCAATAAGGGGTTGAGGGGCCAAATAACATCTGATACCCACATTTGTGACCTCACACATGGTCCTCCTCCTCCTCCTACAGGTCCTACTACTCCTCCTCCTCCTCCAGGTCCTACTAGTCCTCCTCCTCCTCCAGGTCCTACTCCTCTCCTCCTCCTGCCACATCTCCAACAGCAGAGCCACAGCCAGGAAGGAAGCATGGAAGGAAGACCAGAAAGTGATGACCCTGGATCCAGTCTGGTCTGGCAAAAGATGCAGCCTCTTGTGGTACCACAGCCTGGGGACACAGATGTCATCTGCTGCTTTCCGGATCTCTGGGACTTCTGGACCAGACTGCACTCCCTTACATATGGACTCCTCAGGCCACCAATTTTGATGTTCAAGAATTGATGTCTGCCCTGGGGGTCCAAGGCTTCGCTAATTTCTGCTGTTTATCCAGCGTTGCCTCCCTCTTTGTTTGGTTCTGAGCCCTTAATAAAGGATTTTTGGTTTCAATTATACTTGCCTATGTGTGTTTTCCTTCAAAAAGGACAGTTTGTTTGTGAGGATTCAGGTACATTTCAAATATACAATGTGAAATTATCAAGGGACACCAACACCAAACAATCTCCTTGAGATTAAATAATACAAGATAATAATGGTGTTGTGGTAACTTGACACACAAAACACACACAAAAATATTCTGGAGTAAAACTAAAAATAAAATAAAACAAAGATCAGCCTTGGAAAAAATACAAACCTAAAATATAAAAAAAATCTGCCTTTAAAAAAAAAAAAATCTTTTTGGCAGATATGACAAATCAAAATATATTAAGGGAATCCTGATAAATAATAAAGAAGTATGTCTGTGAGAAGTCTGTGTGAATATGAGCAGCAAAACGAATTCATTCTTCTCACATTATAAAGAAGAGAGTGCGCTGTATTAAACCATTTTTAACATTGCACCGTGACGAAAGAGTTGTATCCATTGCGAATGCTAAGTTTACCAGACCGAGCTGTTCCCTCTCGGAATTTCTTCTGAGCATGCGTGGCACTTTGTGCGTCGGAACAGGCCACACGCGGTCGGAATTGACGCGATCGGATTTTGTTGTTGGAAAATTTTATAGCCTGCTCTCAAACTTTGTGTGTCGGAAAATCCGATGGAAAATGTCCGATGGAGCCCACACACGGTCGGAATGTCCGACAACACGGACCGATCAGACATTCTCCATCGGAAAATCCAACCGTGTGTATGGGGCATAAGACTATGCATGCTCAGAAATGAAGGAATACAAACAAAACTATTCAACACATTACGTTACATAGTAGTTACATAGTAGGTGAGGTTGAAAAAAGACACAAGTCCATCAAGTCCAACCTATGTGTGCGATTATGTGTCAGTATTACATTGTATATCCCTGTATGTTGCAGTCATTCAGGTGATTATCTAATAGTTTCTTGAAGCTATCAATGCTCCCCGCTGAGACCACCGCCTGTGGAAGGGAATTCCACATCCTTGCCGCTCTTACAGTAAAGAACCCTCTACGTAATTTAAGGTTAAACCTCTTTTCTTCTAATTGTAATGAGTGGCCACGAGTCTTATTAAACTCTCTTCTGCGAAAAAGGTTTATCCCTATTGTGGGGTCACCAGTACAGTATTTGTAAATTGAAATCATATCCCTCCTCAAGCGTCTCTTCTCCAGAGAGAATAAGTTCAGTGCTTGCAACCTTTCCTCATAACTAAGATCCTCCAGACCCTTTATTAGCTTTGTTGCCCTTCTTTGTACTCGCTCCATTTACAGTACATCCTTCCTGAGGACTGGTGCCCAGAACTGGACAGCATACTCCAGGTGCGGCTGGACCATAGCCTTGTAGAGTGGGAGAATTATCGTTTTATCTCCTGCGTTGATCCCCCTTTTAATGCATGTCAATATTTTGCTTTATTAGCAGCAGCTTGGCATTGCATGCCATTGCTGAGCCTATCATCTACTAGGAAACCCAGGTCCTTTTCCATCCTAGATTCCCCCAGATGTTCTCCCCCCAGTGTATAGATTGCATTCATATTTTTGCCACCCAAATGCATTATTTTACATTTTTCTACATTGAACCTCATTTGCCATGTAGTCGCCCACCCCATTAATTTGTTCAGGTCTTTTTGCAAGGTTTCCACATCCTGCGGAGAAGTTATTGCCCTGCTTAGCTTAGTATCGTCTGCAAATACAGAGATTGAATTGTTTATCCCATCCTCCAGGTCGTTTATAAACAAATTAAATAGGATTGGTCCCAGCACAGAACCCTGGGGAACCCCACTACCCACCCCTGACCATTCTGAGTACTTCCCATTTATCACCACCCTCTGAACTCGCCCTTGTAGCCAGTTTTCAATCCATGTACTCACTCTATGGTCCATGCCAACGGACCTTATTTTGTACAGTAAACGTTTATGGGGAACTGTGACAAATGCTTTTGCAAAATCCAGATACACCACGTCTACGGGCCTTCCTTTATCTAGATGGCAACTCACCTCCTCATAGAAGGTTAATAGATTGGTTTGGCAAGAACGATTCTTCGTGAATCCTTGCTGATTACTGATAATGATATCGTTCTTATTACTAAAATTTTGTATATAGTCCCTTATCATCCCCTCCAAGAGTTTACATACTATTGATGTTAGGCTAACTGGTCTGTAATTCCCAGGGATGTATTTTGGGCCCTTTTTAAATATTGGTGCTACATTGGCTTTTCTCCAATCAGCTGGTACCATTCCAGTCAATAGACTGTCTGTAAAAATTAGGAACAACGGTCGGGCAATCACTTGACTGAGTTCCCTAAGTACCCTTGGATGCAAGCCATCTGGTCCCGGTGATTTATTAATGTTAAGTTTCTCAAGTCTAATTTTAATTCTGTCCTCTGTTAACCATGGAGGTGCTTCCTGTGTTGTGTCATGAGGATAAACACTGCAGTTTTGGTTACTGAAGCCCCCCGATTCACTTGTGAAGACTGAGGAGAAGAATAAATTCAATACCTTCGCCATCTCCCCATCCTTTGTAACCAGATGTCCTTCCTCATTCTTTATGGGACCAATATGGTCTGTCCTCCCTTTTTTACTGTTTACATACTTAAAGAATTTTTGGGGATTTTTTTTTGCTCTCCTCCGCTATGTGTCTTTCATGTTCTATCTTAGCCGTCCTAATTGCACCCTTACATTTCTTGTTGCATTCTTTATAAATTCTGAATGCTGAGGATGATCCCTCAACCTTGTATTTTTTGAAGGCCTTCTCCTTTGCTTTTATATGCATTTTTACATTGGAGTTAAGCCATCCAGGATTTTTGTTCACTCTTAAATTTATTACCCAATGGGATACATTGGCTAATGCCCTTATTTAATATGCTCTTAAAGCAAACCCATCTCTGCTCCGTATTCTTTGTTCCTAATATTTTATCCCAATTTATGACTTTTAGCAAGGTTTGTAGTTTAGGGAAGTTGGCTCTTTTGAAATTCAGTGTCTTTGTATTCCCTTCATGTTTCCTATTTGTGTGATTTATACTGAAACTAATTGACCTGTGATCCCTGTTACCTAAATTGCCCCGTATTTCCACATCCGTGATCAGGTCTGTATTGTTGGTAATCAGTAGATCCAGTAATGTTTTATTTCTAGTTGGTGCGTCTACCATCTGACCCATAAAATTGTCCTGCAAGACATTAAGGAACTGGCGAGCCTTAAATGAATGCGCGGTTCCCTCCGCCCAGTCTATGTCTGGATAATTAAAATCCCCCATTATGATAACACTTCCCATCCTTGCTGCTAATCCAATTTGTGATAGGATATCTGTCTCCACTTCCTCCCTCAGGTTAGGGGGCCTATAGCATACTCCCAGTATTATTTTCCCCTTAGCTTCATCCCTTTGGAGCTCTACCCATAAGGATTCCACCTCCTCTCTAGCTCCCTCAGTGATGTCATCTCTCACATTCGCTTGTACAATATTCTTGATATATAGGCATACCCCTCCCCCTTTTTTACCCTCTCTATCCTTGCGGTATAGGGTATACCCTTGAATGTTTGCCAGCCAATCATGAGAGCTGTTGAACCAGGTCTCTGAAATTCCCACAAAATCCAAATCCTCCTTGTACAACAGTATCTCTAGTTCACCCTTCTTGTCCGCCATGCTCCTGGCATTGGTGAACATGCCACATAGTTTAGACCGGTCGCATATTGGCCTCGTATTGGGTGTTTCGAGATTGCAACTAGGACTTGCTACTATACTCACCTTGTGTTTTTGTGCTTTGGTTAACCTACCACTAATGCCCCCAATACTACCCTCTGGAATATCTTCCATGCTGGCTATCTCTGTCTCTGGACCCTCCCCCCATCGCCTAGTTTAAAAACCCCTCTAACTTTTTGACCATCTTCATTCCCAGCAGATCTGCACCCTCCTCATTTAGATGCAGTCCGTCCCTTCTATAGTACCGGTTACCAACTGAGAAGTTGGCCCAGTCCTCCAGGAACCCAAACCCCTCCTCACTACACCAGCTCTTCAGCCACTTGTTTACTTCCCTTATCTCCCTCTGCCTTTCTGGTGTGGCTCAATGTACCGGTAGTATTCCTGAGAATACTACCTTGGAGGTCCTTTTCCTCAATTTAGCTCCTAAGTCCCTAAAATCGTTCTTTAGGACACTCCATCTGCCTCTGACTTTGTCATTGGTGCCAACGTGCACCATTAAAACCGGGTCTTCCCCAGCCCCTCCTAGTAATCTGTCCACAAGATCCGTGATGTGCTGAACCCGAGCACCCGGTAGACAACATACTGTTCGGCGCTTCAGGTCTTGGTTACAGATTGCCCTCTCTGCCCTTCTAAGAATTGAGTCCCCTACCACCAGAATCTGTCTTTCCTTTCCCTTTGCTGCCCCCCCACTCTCACTGGAGGAGTTCTTCCCCTGGCAGCTAGGAAAGTCCCTCAGCTCCAGCAGTGCTGGTCCCTGACTGGTTTCACCAATGTCACTCAATGGAGCATACTTATTGGGATGCTCCAGTCCTGGATCAGCCTCCCTGGCACTTCCCCCTCTACCCCTCCTGACTGTCACCCATCTACTCTTTGCTAGTGCCTGCACCTCTTTGTCTCCACCCGCCTCTGTGCTGGCCCCTGCTGGCACCTGCTGTGTAAGTTCCTGGCTCTCCTTTAGTATGGAGGGACTTCTCAGTGCTGACAGTTGCTTCCCCAGATTCAGAACCTGGGCTTCCAGGGAAACAATGTGCTTACATTTTGCACAGCAGTATTCGCCCTCGATCGGATGATCAAGGAACGCATACATGCAGCAAGATGTACAAAGATTCACCTCTCCACACCCGCCGGGCATCGTACCTACTAAATTTAGTGAGGATTTGGGGATTTTACCCTGTCCAAATTACCTAACAGCTAGCTTCCTGGCACTAATACTCAAGACAATACACAGGTACACAACAAGACAATACCCAGGTACTCACAGACCTACGTGCAATCGCAGAACAGTCGCAGACCTACGTGCACTCGCAATACTCAAGTATACAGTACACAATACACAAGTACTAACGATCCACACACACTACTCAGAAAACACTCAGGTACTCACACTACACAGGTATTATGACCCCTGTTATAACCTCCTGTTTTAAACTCTGTTTTTTAACTCACCACTAGGGATGAGCTTCGAGTTCGAGTCAAACTCATGTTCGACTCGAACATTGGCTGTTCGCAAGTTCGCCGAACAGCGAACAATTTGGGGTGTTCGCGGCAAATTCGAATGCCGCGGAACACCCTTTCAAAGTCTTTGGGAGAAATCAAAAGTGCTAATTTTAAAGGCTAATATGCAAGTTATTGTCATAAAAAGTGTTTGGGGACCCAGGTCCTGCCCCAGGGGACATGGATCAATGCAAAAAAAGTTTTAAAAACGGCCGTTTTTTCAGGAGCAGTGATTTTAATAATGCTTAAAGTCAAACAATAAAAGTGTAATATCCCTTTAAATTTCGTACCTGGGGGGTGTCTATAGTATGCCTGTAAAGGGGCGCATGTTTCCTGTGTTTAGAACAGTCTGACAGCAAAATTACATTTTGAAGGAAAAAACTCATTTAAAACTACCGCGGCTATTGCATTGCCGACAATACACATAGAAGTTCATTGATAAAAACGGCATGGGAATTCCCCAAAGGGGAACCCCGAACCATAATTTAAAAAAAAATGACGTGGGAGTCCCCCTAAATTCCATACCAGGCCCTTCAGGTCTGATATGGATATTAAGGGGAACCCCGGCCAAAATTTAAAAAAAAAAATGACGTGGGGTTCCCCCTAAATTCCATACCAGACCCTTCAGGTCTGGTATGGATTTTAGGGGGAACCCCGCGCTAAAAAAACCCCAAAAAAAGGCGTGGGGTCCCCCCAAAAATCCATACCAGACCCTTATCCGAGCACGCAACCTGGCAGGCCGCAGGAAAAGAGGGGGGACGAGAGTGCAGCCCCCCCCTCCTGAACCGTACCAGGCCACATGCCCTCAACATTGGGAGGGTGCTTTGGGGTAGCCCCCCAAAACACCTTGTCCCCATGTTGATGAGGACAAGGGCCTCATCCCCACAACCCTGGCCGGTGGTTGTGGGGGTCTGCGGGCGGGGGGCTTATTGGAATCTGGAAGCCCCCTTTAACAAGGGGACCCCCAGATCCCGGCCCCCCCCCGTGTGAAATGGTAAGGGGGTACAAAAGTACCCCTACCATTTCACTAAAAAACTGTCAAAAATGTTAAAAATGACAAGAGACAGTTTTTGACAATTCCTTTATTTAAATACTTCTTCTTTCTTCTATCTTCCTTCATCTGCTGGTTCTTCTGGTTCTTCTGGCTCTTCTGGTTCTTCCTCCGGCGTTCTCGTCCAGCATCTCCTCCGCGGCGTCTTCTATCTTCTTCTCCTCGGGCCGCTCCGCACCCATGGCATGGGGGGAGGCTCCCGCTCTTCTCTTCATCTTCTTCATCTTCTTCTCTTCTTCTTTTCTTCTTTTCTTCTCTTCTTCATTTTCTTCTCCGGGCCGCTCCGCACCCATGCTGGCATGGAGGGAGGCTCCCGCTGTGTGACGGCGCTCCTCGTCTGACAGTTCTTAAATAACGGGGGGCGGGGCCACCCGGTGACCCCGCCCCCCTCTGACACACGGTGACTTGACGGGACTTCCCTGTGACGTCACAGGGAATGCCACAGGGAAGTCCCGTCATGTCCCGTGCGTCAGAGGGGGGCGGGGTCACCGGGTGTCCGATGTGTCCGCCGCAATATCGCAGTCATGATAAAAATTGCAGATCGCTGCCATTACTAGTAAAAAAAAATAATAATAAAAATGCTATAAATCTATCCCCTTATTTTGTAGACGTTATAACGTTTGCGCAAACCAATAAATTTACGCTTAATGCAATATTTTTTACCAAAAATATGTAGAAGAATACGTATCGGCCTAAACTGAGGAAAAAATTTAAAAAAGACTTAAAATTAAAATTAAAAAAAAAATTTGGATATTTATTATAGCAAATAGTAAAAAATATTGTGTTTTTTTCAATATTGTTACTCTAGTTTTGTTTATAGCGCAAGAAATAAAAACCACAGCAGTGATCAAATACCACCAAAAGAAAGCTCTATTAGTGGGGAAAAAATGATAAAAATTTCATTTGGGTACAGTGTTGTATGATCGCGCAATTGTTATTCAAAGTGCGACAGCGCTGAAAGCTGAAAATTGGCTTGGGCAGGAAGGGGGTGAAAATACCCTGTATGGAAGTGGTTAAAGCTGGATATAAAAATGTAAAAAATGAAATATCTGCACTAAAAAATATGAACAACTTTGTAAAAATCTAATGAATGAAAGCCAGCTGCCAGCAGCAAGTCTGATATAGAAGTACAAATAGTATAATATAATTCTATGTATAGAGCCCTACACTTAGTGATAAAATGTGTGATGAGACAAATGAGAAATCTGCAACCTACAATGTGTCCGAATACCAACACTTTTTTTTTTTTGCTACATTCAGCTTTTATACTGAGAGGATTTAAATCACCATTTATGGCTCATTTTTCCCATCTCATTATCATCACATCATAGTAGCAAAAATATAACTTTCTTATTTTTTCATTTAAAAAAATCTTTATTTATTCTTAACACACTTTAAAACCCCTCAACTATCACTAAGCCCAATAAACAGCTTAAATTCCCCTACCGCACCCCCCTCCCCCCCAACTCACCCCCCCATCCTGCAGCCCTGCTTCCGATAATACATGTAAGGATGTTAGAGTGCTGCTTTAAGATATGTTATACAAGAAGAAATGTATTTTGCTTTCTTATGCAGAAAATTAGAAGTGCAAAGATTATTTGCGAGCTATGTACTTGAACAGGATGTACGTGTGGTTAGCCTGACATTTTAATATAGACAATGAATAACAAAGTTATAACATGTTAGAAGTTGGGTGTCTTGTACATTGGCAGATTGCCTAGCATACGTGGTCACATATATATATAAACTTATATTTAGATATAGCCTGAGGGGGGGCATGTCCGGATGTTTAACAGGGAGGACGTATTGAAGCTGTGCTCCGTCTTGGCAATTTGGACCCACAGCCATCCTTGCCTTTTTATACCCCTTCGCAGCTCCTTTTCAACATCAGGAGCTACTTGACATCCTCAGCTGCAATCCCCGAGGAATCTCTGTGCATTTAGGACACAGCATATCATATCGGGCCTACGGTCAGCTTCGAGCCCCGGACGGTCGCCGCCATCTTGAGGCCTGCTCTGCACCCGGAGCACTCCGCTCCTCAGTGACTCAGATCGGGGGATACGGACGAGCTCTGGTGTAGTTCCCTGACCGGTGATCCATCCGCTCCCGCAGAGAACCGGCGCAACATCGGCACCTCACTCAAGGCTTCTAAAACCTTAATACCGGCCTCCGGAGGCCTGACTCCATATTGCAGCCTGTTGCTCCGGCCCTCTCTACCTGGTGAGTACCTGGTCATCTTCATTACACACCCCTCAGCTGGCTCCTCTCTCAGTGTGGGGACATTATCACATCACCGGGGTCCTGTGTTTGGGTCCATACGAAGCCGCCTGGGGCCCGCACGGCATAGTACTCATCTGACCGGATACTAATACTAGGCAAATCCGCGGCTTCGGCCTACCTCTGGAATCCGGCGGCCATCTTGGTGCTCCTAGTACTCCATACCTTGATTTTACGCCACCACACTCAGTACACTGCTCCTGCTCATATATCAAACTAATTCCCCTGATCTTTTTCTGCAGCTGATGAAGGGACCCTGATAGTTTTTTTATATATATATTTGTTTTTCCTTATATCTATCTTTTGCACCTTTTCCTCACGGGACTCTGTGCA
The DNA here is from genome assembly GCA_037952835.1 of Lithobates septentrionalis. NCBI lineage: Eukaryota > Metazoa > Chordata > Amphibia > Anura > Ranidae > Lithobates > Lithobates septentrionalis. The sequence continues at coordinate 14,933 of JBBDGP010002730.1, forward strand.
AGTAATGACAGCATTCTCATATATGCAAGACACTGAGCAGATGTAAGTAAGAGGTGCCCCATACAGCCATCGGCCCTATAGTTCGAGTTATGCCCGCCAAATCAACTAAATCACGCTCTGCCCCGCGTAAACGATCGAGCAAGAGGTCACTATCTATTCCAGTCTCCTCTGGCTCCATACAGCAATATCTAGCCAACGTACGCAGTGACCAGGCCCGCACCTTCGGTGAGGGAAAGCTCTATGGCCTCCTCATACTGCTCGGATCTAATGGACGACCCTGGATCCCCCGCTGGTTCCGAAATGACTACGCTGATGAGTGGTCTCAAAAAAGAACTTGCAGGTATGTTTCACAGCTTGGTAAAGTCCATTAAAAAAGAAATAACTGCAGTTAGATCTAATATGTCACATATTTTGACCAGAGTGGAGGAAACGGAGCAACGGCAGGACACACATACCTTAGCCATTAAAGAGCTGCGGGACACTATTACCCAACTAGCATTTGCTCATTGGGCCTCTCTATATAAACTCGAAGACCTCGAGAACCGCAACCGCAGAAATAATATACGCGTCAGAGGCCTGCCTGAGGCAACTGGAGATGGAGATCTTGAACCATCAATACGTGGCATTTTCAATACCATCTTGGGTAATCCTGTAACTGCACCACTCCGCTTTGACCGTGTTCACCTCGCTCTTAGACCCCGTGCTGCTAATACTGACCAGCCCAGGGACGTCATTTGTCGCTTGCACTACTTCGAGGATAAAAATGCCATCATGATGAAGATGCGGGGCCTGCCTAACATAGACTTTGACGGGGCAGTCATCACTATATTTCCAGACCTCTCCAAGGATACTCTTGACCGCCGTAGAGCCCTAAAGCCGCTCCTGGATCATCTGCTTTCTGACGGAATCACATACAGATGGGGCCTCCCAGCCTGCCTGATTGCCACAAAAAATGGATGTTCTCATACATTAAGGTTTCCGGAGGAACTTTCAACCTTCCTGCAGGAACTTAAACTCCCGTCTTTGAAACTTCCAGGTTGGCAGGACCCAATTCCCAAGTTTTCGAACCCAGTGGATCCACTTTGGAGAAAAACTCCTTCAAAGAAAAGTCGTTCCTCTCTTCCAGGCTCTACACAGAAGCATGGTTGAATTAGACATTTTTTTCATTTAACCCCATTACCAATGTAGATATTTAATCTCCTACAGTTTATTTTCACCAAGTCAGGTTTCGGCCACAGTTTTTTGCACTTTTGCCTGGTTATAATTGGCCGAAGCCGACCTGAGATTGAATAGACCACTGTTCTCTTTTTTTTTTTTTTTTGTTTTGTTTTTTTTGGTATTCTGTACCAGTTTGGTCTAAATATATGCTACTTGGAAGGAACCATATTGTTTAAGATGACTTTTTCTGCATACATGATCCTTTTATTTAACTGGAACTAATTTTTCACTTATAGTTATAAGTTATTTGTTTTTCACAGGCCGTGTGCTGTTGAGGCACGCTTCTCCCCTTGTCCCTCCCCCACAGCGTAATCCTGTCACCCTTTCCTTCTGGGGTTAGCAAGTGCGAGCATCCCTTGAATTGTTTTCTTCAATCCCAGGTTGGGGATTCGGATGGCTGCTCGCTCTCCCTCTCCCCAATGGGACCACTGCAGATTTCTGCGTGTTTTTCACATGTTTCCCACAAGTTTCTCAACTCATGTATATGATTTGTTTATATGCTCATTCTCTTCTTTTTTCTCTTTTTCCCCTCTCCATTCAATCCTCCTCTCTCCCCCCCCCCCTGTTGGCATGCATGGCAGTGTAAGCTGAAGGATTCCACTTTGATATAACAATGGCTACATTAAAGATTACATCATACAATGTTAGGGGCCTTAATGTCGCCGCTATGAGGCACCAGATACTTTGTGAACTAAAACAGGCTGCGTGCTCAATTGCCTTTCTTCAAGAAACGCATTTAACCCACACAACTCCTGTTAAATTGACCTCCCCACACTTTCCGCAATGGTGCTACAGCCTCTCTGACACCAACAAAGCTAAGGGAGTGGCTATTGGCTTTAGCAGAAGTGTATCCTTTCGTTTATCTGCTATGTTAGCTGACGATCATGGCCGCTTTCATTTTCTCAGGGGCTTTATAGGTAATACTCAATGTACCCTTGCAAATGTTTACTGTCCAAACCAAAATCAACCAACTTTTCTCTCACAAGTCCTGACTAAACTTTCACACTTCACCAAGGGTATTACTATTTTAGCGGGAGACATTAACATGTCTCTGGACCCAACAGTAGACACGTCACACGTTCGCTCTAATATTTCCTTTAAACGCCTGAAATTTGTCAAAAAGAGGCTCCTGGACCTTCAATTAATGGATGTTTGGCGCCTCCTTCATCCCATGGAGAAGGACTTCTCACATTACTCTACAACACACCAATCATATTCTAGAATAGATAACATATTCCTAGATCATTTTCATCTCCTTCTCTTACAGTCTGCTCACATAGGCACCGCTTCTATCTCAGACCATGCACCTGTCTCGATAACGTTGACCATGTCCTCCTTGACGCATCATACCACTAACTGGAAACTTAATGATTCCCTTCTTACCAATGAAGCCGAGGTTTCCATGTTGGCCTCTTATTTATCGCAGTACTTTAACCGGTTCAATACCGGGCCTTTTTACCCTCTTCCTTCCCAGACCAATTTTTAGTTTTCAGCGCTGTCACACTTTAAGCGACAATTGCGTGGTCGTGCGACGTTGTACCCAAACAAAATTGATGTCATTTTTTTCCCCACAAATAGAACTTTCTTTTGGTGGTATTTGATCACCTCTGCGGTTTTTATTTTTTGCACTATAAAAAAAAGAAGAGCGACAATTTTGAAAAAAACACAATATTTTTACAACGCCGTCTCCTTCTCCACCTATTTACAGCAGCCAAGCAAACGATAGCTAAAGCTTGGAAGACACCAGCACTTAGCATAATTGAAATGAAAAATAGGATTACCCAGGCAATGATACACAGCAAAATTGAAGCAACAATACTAGATAAAGTCCCACAGAACTTCAGAATTTGGCAACCGTGGATAGAACACTTCTTGCCCCCAAATATCGACAAGAGCCTACTGGAACCCTGAGATAGTTCTAATAACCACTTATGATTTTTGAAACTACACCGGTGCCCGCGCGACTCGGCAGACCCACTACCCCTTCTCAGCTCTCCCACACTTATTCCTTTCTGCTCCCCTTCTCTCTATGCCCTTCACTCTCTTTTCACTTCCCCCCTATTTATCCCTGATAACATTGGGTATTATACTCTGTCTCTTTTTCTTTTTTCTTCGTTGAGTTGGTCTCGGCTGTTTTTCAAGACCAACCCCATGTCTATATTCACCAGTGATATATTGTGACTAAATTAGGGACCTCGGTCCCTCTTAATGTTAGCATACTCAGTTTTACTGGATCTTGAGCTACTTGACAGAGTATATAATGTTTGTAAGCTTTTATCCTTCTTATGTCATCGTTATTCTAATTTGTTAAGATGCATACTGCTCTATATGTACATAATACCCCGTACTGAAAAGCTTATAACAGATGCTTGTTTATTACCAATAAAAATTATTTGAACAAGAAAAACACAATATTTTTTACTTTTTGCTATAATAAATATCCCAATTTAAAAAAAAAAAAAATTTTTTCCTCAGTTTCGGCCGATACGTATTCTTCTACATATTTTTGGTAAAAAAAATCGCAATAAGCGTATATTGATTGGTGTGCGCAAAAGTTATAGCGTCTATAAAATACAGGATAGATTTATGGCATTTAAAAAAATATATTTATTTATTTTTTTTACTAATAATAGTGGCGATCGCGATTTTTTTTTGTGACTGCGACATTATGGCGGACACATCGGACACTTTTGACACATTTTTGGGACCATTCACATTTATACAGCGATCAATGCTATAAAATTGCATTGATTACTGTGTAAATGTGACAGGCAGTGAAGGGGTTAACCACTAGGGGGCGGGGAGGGGTTAAATGTGTTTCCTAGGGAATGCTTCTAACTGTAGGGGGCGGGGACGCACAAGGGGAGGAGACCGATCAGTGTTCCTCCGTTCTGGGAAGACAGATCGCTCTCCTCTGAGCTGACAGGACGTGGATCTCTGTGTTTACACACAGAGATCCACGGTCTGGCCCGGTTAACGGGCAATCGCGGGTGCCCAGCGGACATCACGGTCGCCAGGCACATGCACTGGGTCCCGAGCAATGCGGCGCGCGCGCGCCCCCTAGGTGGCTGGGAACCCGAGGCCGTCATATGACGTCCACCCAGGATGGGAGATCCCATCTGTGGACGTCATATTACTATAGGCGGGTAGGGAAGTGGTTAAAGAAAATAAACCCTCTGACACCTCTCCTCCCATTGTTTGGGAAGCTCATAAGGCTACTATTAGAGGCCGCCTCATCGAGCTTGGTGCCAGGAAAAAAAGGGAACATGGTCAACAAATTGAACACGTCCTACAACAAATAGCTGATCTTGACAAGCAACACAAACTCTCTCTTCATATTGAGCATCTCCAATCCCTCACACTTAAACAAGAGGAATTAAAGTCTTTTCTCAACTTAGACACCAAGAGAAAGTTCCAACGCATATCACAGAAATTCTATGAGTGGGGGAACAAACCAAGTAGGCTACTGGCTAGATCATTAAAAGCTAAACAAACGCAGTCATTTATTCCAAAAATCAAACTTTCATCAGGAGAGCTTGCTCACGCAACTCCAGACATTGCCAAGGCCTTAAGAGAGTTCTATACGGACCTCTACAGTGTTAAAAATGATTTAGCCTCTCTATCTCAGAAAGAGAGATGCGGTCGCATGCTCTCCTACCTGAAAGAAGCCAACCTGCCTAAACTGCCCATGTCTGTCCTTAAAGAAATGGAAGCAGACTTTTCGGTTGAGGAATTCCAGGCCGCTCTGAAGTCCTCCCCTTCCGGTAAAGCACCTGGACCTGATGGTTGTACCATCTTATACTACAAAACATTCAGCGACATTTTGCTCTCCCGCCTCACAGCTTATGCAAACTCAATCTCTCACTCCTCAGGCTTACGTCCAGAATCTCTCTCAACTTACATCACTGTCATTCCTAAACCAGATAAGGACCCTACTCTTTGTACCAGTTTTAGGACAATATCACTAATAAACACTGATATTAAATTATTTGCCAAAGTAATGGCAAATCGTCTGCTCCCCTTAATACCCAGGTGGATCTCCGCAGATCAATCAGGTTTCCTACCTAATAGAGAAGCAAAAGATAATTCCCTTCGAGCGATTTCACTTATTCAATATGTTCAGAGGTGTGCCCAGCCCACCCTACTTCTTTCCACTGATGCTGAAAAAGCTTTCGATAGGGTGGACTGGGACTATCTTAAGATGACCTTGCGGCACTTTGGATTGGGACCTAGGATGTACCATCGTATTTCTTCCCTTTATTCTAACCCTACAGCACAAATAAGTGATACTTTTGTCCTACATAACGGTACCAGACAGGGCTGTCCCCCCTCCTCTTTGCCATCACCTTAGAACCCTTTCTAGCTACAATCAGAAATAATGTTAATATTCAAGGCATACAAGTAGGCAACAGTACCCACAAGTACGCAGCTTATGCTGATGACATACTATTTTTTATTCAACAGCCACGCATCTCAATACCTAACCTAATGTCAGCATTTTCAATCAATCTTCAACTTCAAAATAAATAAATAAATCTAAATCCGAAATTTTAAACATTAATTTTTCCCAGTCCGAGATGATCTCCTTGAAGAAAGAAATCTCTTTTTTCCCTTCAAATGGGTTCCAAAATGCATGAAATACCTTAGTATTTATCTCACTTCTAACCTCCATTCACTTTTTCGGCATAACTACATCCCTTTGTTAAATAGGATTAAGGATGACTTACGAAAATGGTCCAGCCTATCACACAACTGGTTAGGGAAAATAAATATCATTAAAATGAATATTCTACCTCGCATCCTATTTATCTTTCAAATGCTCCCACTGAATGTTCCTGTGGGGTTCTTTACTATTTTGCAAACCATGATTTCCCGTTTTATTTGGAGGAACAGTCATCCCAGGATATCTAGAGAGCTACTGTTTCACTCCAAGTGCTCTGGGGGTCTGACACTTCCTAATTTTAAGGCATATTATCAAGCGGTGGTTCTATCCAGACTAGCTGACTGGAAATATGCTTTTACTTCAAAATTGTGGGTTCAACTTGAATATTTTTTGAGTGGCGTAGATCTCTCGATAGTCCCCTGGATACCCCGTTCTTACAGGAATCTTGCTCGAACTACCTCAGCACTCACCAGATCCTCATTGGATATTTGGGATGCTCTACATAAAAAATTTTCATGGATGTATGACTCTCCTTTAATGCCTCTCCTCAATCATAAATATTTTTTACCTGGATTATTAGACCCCGGTTTTAAACTGTGGGGAGCAGGAGAGCCCCTCCTATTACACCATGTTCTTCGTGGTAATGTGCTTAAACCACTGCATGTGATCCTTGATTCTAAACCGATCACGTTTCTTGATAAATGCAGATACCACCAGCTACAACGCTTCCTAAGTCTCCTCTCTCACCCGTCAGAGGTATACAAGATTTAAATAGCATAGAAGACATATTCCCCCAAAGGATCCCCCTTTACATGGTATTTCCCTATTCTATAAAGCTTTAATTGCTCTCCAAAGTCAAACCTCTCCACCTTTCCTGGCTAAATGGGAAATAGATTTGGGTTCCACCCTCACTGACAATCGTAAGGATAAGGTCCTACAATTAGTTCACACTTCCTCTATTGCTTCAAAAATGTCAGAGGTCAATTATAAATTACTCACTAGGTGGCACTACACCCCAGCTAGACTACACCAAATGTTCCCCGCCAGTTCCCCATTATGCTGGAGGAACTGTGGGAACAAAGCCACTCATGCACATGTCTGGTGGTCTTGCCCACTCATTCGTCCCTATTGGGATGCCATTTGCAGTCTGATCCTTCAAATTTTGGATGTCGATCTACCCATTGATCCATGGACTATCCTTTTCCATGCAACTAAAGCCCCCATAGGTTCATATAAACGTTCACTCATCCCTCACTTACTGAACACCGCTAAAGCTTTAATTCCTACCTTCTGGGGTCAACCTACAATTCTGACTATGAAAATCTGGCTACAAAGGGTAGATGAAGTTCATCTCATGGAAAATATTACCCACAATATCAAAGGCACCTCCATGAAACATTCGTTAACTTGGGCTCCCTGGATTAAATTTCAGTCCACCCCCTCTTATAAGGACATTATAATGCAAACCCCATAAGTCTATCAAGTACGAATTGCCATCTAAAATTCCAATAACTCGTTAATCTTTGGCGTCTTGACATGCATGCCAACAACCCCCCCCCATTCCCCTCCCCTTCCTATTCCATTCCAACCCCACTAGCCTTCTTCCTTCATCTATTTTCTTTTCTATCATCTATTTTTCCTAAATGTATCCCTCTCTGTTCTCTCCATTTCACCCCTCTCTTCAAATTAAAGCAATGTTCTCTTCTTCTTGTATTTTGATTCAAATGCTCGCATGGAAAGAAGCCTTCGTTTATTTAGTTATTATATTCGCTTACACTTCTCCTTTTGTATTTCCAGAGATTATTATTGGATTATTGGCTCTCTGACACTCGCTGTAAATTTGTGAGCATTGAAATTTATGCTGTTTTCTTACCAAGAAAGTATTCTGTTTGTGATATAAGTATACCTTTTCTCTATTTTTCTTTAATAAAAATTTATTATAAAAAAAAAATATAGCCTGAGGGATATCTATAGGCAGAATATGCAATTTTTGACATTTTATACTTATTTTTTCATAAAGTCTATGGTTCAATCTCATTGGCTGATGGGTTTATAGGTTATAGGTAGGATAGGTTTTTCTCTCTCTCTGTAAGTGTATAAGATATATGCAAACCCAGTAAACCATTGTAATTTTGATTCACCATCCCATGTGTGTGTCTTGATTACCCGATCGATCAGAGAGTTCTATCCATACACCCATAGGTCCAACCCGGGTTCAAAGGAGAAATAGGGGCGGCTTAACAGAAATGGTACCAGAAGTGGGGTGATCGACTGCAAGGTGAGTGGAAACTTTGTAAATTTATTTTACGAAGCCTTTTCACTTATCCTAGCACGATTGACCCCTATTGTTTTTTTTTTTTTTATTTTATAATCTCGAGAATTGCTAGGTTGGCTCTCCTGGGATAAAGAGGTAGCATAATCTCGAGGATTGCTAGGTTGGTTCTCCTGGGATAAAGAATTTGCATAGTTTTAATGGTTAAATGATGTCCCGCTAGGCTGGCCGGACTTATAGGATTATAGAGAGCATTTGATGCTTTCTTAAAATACAGGACGGGTGTATGGAGCTCTAAAAAAAAAAAAGGGAAATTGTGTGCACACAATTTAACGTTGTTTCTTCGTGAATATATTGCTCTGTATTTTGTTGTGTGAATGTATACTTCAACATAAGGGAATTGATTTACTATTTGGTTTGATCTTGATAAGTGATATACATAGAGTTATAGAGTTATATCAGTGTTATTGTGTTTGTTGTGTGTTAAACAAATGTCACAAAGGTGTTCTGAGTGTATTACCATCTTAAACTTGGAAAGGGACCTTTATTAAGAGAATGTATTCCAAGGGTTCAAATGTTGACATTCAATATACAAAAAAATTTTGTATTTGAAGAAGGTTTAACAGTAAGAGGAGTAATAAGTATTATAAGTATCATTGTGACATTAAGGATATTGTGAAATAATTATGGGAAATAAATTGGGGAAGGAAGCACCCGAAGGTGAGCAGGACCAACCTCCCCCTATGATTTTGTAAAAGGCACTTGTGGGGCAAATTGTGTTGATCCTTTTTGGGAAAATGTACAAACTCATGCACATCAGTTGTATATTTCAGGCTTGGGGTCATTAGGACCGTGTTCCCTGGAAGATTGGGAGGAGGTAATGAAAATTTGTGGGACGCATAATCGACACAATTACCCCCCAGGTGACACTGGGATTGTAAATATATGATGAAATGTTGTAAAATGTACAAAGGGAAAGACAGGGAGAAAGAAGTGAGGGAAGCAAAGAGGCTAGAGAAAAAAAATCAGAAGAACTAGCTATAGCATTACAAGAAGTAGAGTCTGCAGGTCAGATAATTCTTCATTCTGCAAACAAAGAGAAGGAACCCTTTAAGGCCCTTCCTTTGATCATGATAGCTAATGCTCAGGTTCAGATCCCCCTCCCTGTCGGCTAATTAAAGATATAAGGGACACCTGCCCTAAACCTAGAAAGGATCCCAGAGCTGCTGCAGCTTTTCTAAAAAGGTATTGTACAGGAGCTAGGATGAGTGCAGAAGATCTCCAAATCATTATTCAAGCAGTATACCCTGAAACCACGGTTGAATTTGATATAGTGGCAGCTTTTATCACGACAGATCCCTATGACAAACCTGAAGGGTGGGATATTTTTTGGGGCCAACTAGGACTAGCTTGGCAGAAAGCATACAAGTGTACACACTATGTTGTCTTGCAAACAAAATACAGGGGAAGATTTTTACTCATTTTTGGTTTGTCTACATAAAATATATCACTCACTGGTTGTAGGTTTATCACTTCAGAATGTACAGAGGGTTGCTCAATGGGTATTAATGGAACTGATGTCCAACATAAAGTGACTCCTCCATTACAAGTTAGTACATTACAGGATGAACATCTTACAACTATGTGTTTTGCTGTTTTGACTGACTGACCTTTCCCTAATGGGAAGAGACTTAATGTCTGCTTTAAGAATCAATATAAGATTTGACCAACAAGGTGGATTGACAGCAAAGTCTCCACTATGTGACTTGACTAATCCTAAATATCAAGACTTCAGGGGATGTTACATGCTTCTACCTGGACCGCTAGAAAATCACCCAATTTGGGCTAAGGACAAAACCTCTGTAGGACATCCAAATTGTACACCTTACTCTCCTAATTTCAAACCCAACACAATATCACACTTCCAAAAACAATATCCCCTTACAGAAGAAAAACTGCAGGGCATTTCACCATTGATTGAAGAATACAAAAAGGAAGGCATACTAAAGGAAATAGTTAGTCCATGGAACACATTTTTTTTTTTAGCTGTACCGGTTGGGGAGGATGCACAAAGGATCTTTGGTTTTGTTTGGGGCCGGGTCAATTGGACACGGCTCCCACAAGAATCTGTTGACAGCCCAGCAGCCTTCTCTATGGTATTGAAACAATCCCTTGATGACTGGACACCTCCTCAGGGTTCCATACTGCTTCAATATGTAGATGACCTACTGCTGTGTAGTGAGAGCCAGGGACGCTGTGAGTCCAACTCTGAGCATCGCCTCGCCTCAGAAGGTCATTTGGTGTCTTGCAAAGAGATCCAGTGATGCAGGTCACAGGTTGAGTATTTGGGGTGTATAATCAAACAAGGGGAATGTTTGGTGTCACCAGCTTGGGTCAAAGTACTTACATGCCTCAGTCCCCCGAAGGAGAAGGCTGCGCTTCTCTCTTTCCTCGACTCAATTGTCTACTGCAGACAATGGATACCTGATTGCTCACACTGGGATTCGATCCTTAGAGCAGCTACGTTGTTGGGCTCTCTAAAAATGATTAATTGGACTGAGGAAATGCTACAAGCATTTACCACCCTCACTGGGTCCCTCTCAAGGGCACCTGCATTGGGTCTTACCCGTGCAGGTTCAGGGGATGCCCTCTTGCCTTCAAGCTCTCGCAGCTTGTGCAATGGCTGTAAAGGAGGCATCCAAATTAACATTGGGAGGGCAGACAACATTATACACAACACATTTGGTAGTTCACCTTATGCAGAATATGAGTACTCAGCATATGACAGCACAACATACAAGTGGCTATAAAGTTATACTCTCTCTTGTATCTTTCAGAAACTGATCCTATTCTTCAACATGACTGTAATCAACAGCTTTTAGAATCTACTTCACCACGTTCTGATTTAAAAGACACCCCCAACCCTGATTACCTACAGGTGTTTGTAGACGGTAGCTGTACATGTCCTGATGATCACACATACAAGACTGGTTACTCAGTTGTCAGGCTCCCAGACAATATCTTAGAAAGTAAACCACTGCGAGTAACTTCAGCGCAACTCCTCTTTGAAGGACAGGATGTGAATGTTTACACAGATAGCATGTGGATGCTTTATTGAAACGCTCCTTCTTCCTTGCCACATTAATGTAATTAAGATTCGCGGGCACTCATATGATAAAACAGAAATAGCAAAAGGGAATGCACTCGCTGATAGGTTGATTTGATAGGTATTCAATAGAAACTACACATCCCTTATCATCCCCAAAGTGCAGGAGTAGTAGAAAGAATGAACAGAAATATTAAAGATAAACTAAAGAAAGAGACAGGAGGAACTTTGAGAAATTGGTTAGCTTTTCTTCCCGCAATACTTTTCCAAATCCGTACCACACCCCATTCTAGAAACGGCTTATCCCCTTATGAAATATTAATGGGAAAACCAACACAGAGGAAATAGATAGAAATAGGAGAGGAACCTAATCTATATTCTTTACAGGAGTACGTGAAAAACCTGGTAAGTAGCTTTACAGAAAATTATGACAAGGTAGCTGTCACCTTTCCTCCTCTCTCCACAGAACCAATACATCCTTTTATACCCGGAGACAGGGTGTTGGTCAAGCAACTAACAGCAAGAAGACACTCGGGCCCGATCTTCCAAGGATCTTTTGAAGTATTGAAATTTGCAAGAACAGCAGTCCTGACTGACCAGGGCCCACAATGGATCCACAAATCAAGGATAAAGAAAGCCCCTGATCTCTCAAAAATATACATGTCCACAGATGAAACAATGGAACTCTAATTCTCTCAATAACGGGAACCCCCTACAGACTCTTAATCCCCAAATGGGTGAAGTGACTTGCCAGATTCTTTTTCCCCCTTTCCCAACCTAAAAGAAACTTATCAATCTGCCTATCAGCTTTTTCAATGACATGTATAATATGTTCTTTTGTTTCTATGCTTTACACAAAACAGAGATGGTATAATGAATAATATTGGTGATCAATACAGACTTTTCGTCTGTTATGATCAAAGGAGGGATTGTAAGGATGTTAGAGTGCTGCTTTAAGATATGTTATACAAGAAGAAATGTATTTTGCTTTCTTATGCAGAAAATTAGAAGTGCAAAGATTATTTGCGAGCTATGTACTTGAACAGGATGTACGTGTGGTTAGCCTGACATTTTAATATAGACAATGAATAACAAAGTTATAACATGTTAGAAGTTGGGTGTCTGGAACATTGGCAGATTGCCTAGCATACGTGGTCACATATATATATAAACTTATATTTAGATATAGCCTGAGGGATATCTATAGGCAGAATATGCAATTTATGACGTTTTATGCTTATTTTTTCATAAAGTCTATGCTTCAATCTCATTGGCTGATAATAAGAGGAAGGTTTTTCTCTCTCTCTGTAAGTGTATAAGATATATGCAAACCCAGTAAACCATTGTAATTTTGATTCACCATCCCATGTGTGTGTCTTGATTACCCGATAGATCAGAGAGTTCTATCCATACACCCATAGGTCCAACCCAGGTACAAAGGAGAAATAGGGGTGGCTTAACAATACATGCATTCTTTTTATGAACTTCTCGGCAAATCTCCCTGTTTTTTTGAAGGATAACCACTTCGCCCACTTTGCTCCATCCCAATCTTCTTCTATCTCCTGCAAAGTGTCTTCAGCCTCCCCCGCCTCTAAGATATAAATTTCATTAACCCTAATTAACCAATGCTTAATGCTTAATCTCGAATGCTTGGGCCCTCCACCATTTTTTTGGTATTAGACTTTTTGCCGCATTTAGAAGTACTGGAGTTAGAGAAACATTATATTTGCTAGTATGACCTTCCGTCCCATGGAACAAACACACCCAAGGATCTTCCCTGATCTCAGTACCCATTATCTCCTGTATTATCTTTAGCACCTCTTGCCAGAATCTGTTAATAATTGGGCACTCCTACCACAGGTGGGCCATTGTTCCCCTGGTGGAACACCCCCTCCAGCAGTTTCCAGAGGCCTCCGGTTGCATCTTATTTAATCTATCTGGTGTTATGTACCATCTGGCTAGGCATTTAAAATTTAATTCTATCATTCTCGTATCTATTGCCGATTTATGTGTTGCATTTAGAATGGCCTCCCACGTCACTCCACCAGATATAGGTCCCAACTCAGATTCCCATTTATTAAGGTATAACGGTTTCGCTCCTTCACCCTCATCCCGCACTATTTTATACAATTCTTTTGTTTTCTTTATAACTCCCTTCTTCCAAAACAGTTTCTCCAGAGGCCTAAAGTTCTTCTTATCTCTAATTGGACTGGGGAGGCTTTTAATAAAGAATGCGAGCTGATTATATTGCCATGTGTCTATAGTCATTAGGTCCTTGAGTAGGGTTAACTCCTGAAAAGTAACAATTCTACCGTCTTTTATAATATCAATCAATTGTGCATCACTACATCTTATCCAGTTCCCTCCCACATCCCTCTACCCCGGCGGAAAGGACTCATTCTCTTTTAAATAAATAAATGGTGAATTAAGCTCCCAAGCATTTTGTTTATGTAACTGATCCCAAATCTTTAACCACTTGCCGACCGCCTAACGCATATATACGTCAGCAGAATGGCACGGGCAGGCAGAATCACGTACCTGTACGTGATCTGCCTCCCGTGGGTGGGGGGTCCGATCGGACCCCCCCCGGTGCCAGCGGCGGTCGGCTTGTGACTGGGAGCGTTGGGAGGCGAGGGGGAGACCATCCAATCGTGGCCCCCCCCTCGCGATCGCTCCCAGCCAATCGGAATCCTCCCCTGCCTGTGTGTAGTTTCACACAGGCAGAGGATGTGATGTCATCTCTCCTCGGCTCGGCAGTTTCCGTTCCAGCGCCGAGGAGAGAAGACATGTAAGTGCACAAAACACACACACACACAGTAGAACATGCCAGGCACACAAAACACCCCGACCCCCCCCCCCCCGATCGCCCCCCGATCCCCCCCCAACCACCCCCCCCTGTCACAAACTGACACCAAGCAGTATTTTTTTTTTTTTTTTCTGATTACTGATTGGTGTCAGTTTGTGACAGTTACAGTGTTAGGGCAGTGAGTGGTAGCCCCCTTTAGGTCTAGGGTACCCCCCTAACCCCCCCTAATAAAGTTTTAACCCCTTGATCACCCCCTGTCATCAGTGTCACTAAGCGATCATTTTTCTGATCGCTGTATTAGTGTCGCTGGTGACGCTAGTTAGGGACGTAAATATTTAGGTTCGCCGTCAGCGTTTTATAGCGTCAGGGACCCCCATATACTACCGAATAAATGTTTTAACCCCTTGATTGCCCCCTAGTTAACCCTTTCACCACTGATCACCGTATAAGTGTTACGGGTGACGCTGGTTAGTTTGTTTATTTTTTATAGTGTCAGGGCACCCGCCGTTTATTACCGAATAAAGGTTTAGCCCCCTGATCGCCCGGCGGTGATATGCGTCGCCCCAGGCAGCGTCAGATTAGCGCCAGTACCGCTAACACCCACGCACGCAGCATACACCTCCCTTAGTGGTATAGTATCTGTACGGATCAATATCTGATCCGATCAGATCTATACTAGCGTCCCCAGCAGTTTAGGGTTCCCAAAAACGCATTGTTAGCGGGATCAGCCCAGATACCCGCTAGCACCTGCGTTTTTCCCCTCCGCCCGGCCCAGCCCAGCCCACCCAAGTGCAGTATCGATCGATCACTGTCACTTACAAAACACTAAACAAATAACTGCAGCGTTCGCAGAGTCAGGCCCGATCCCTGCGATCGCTAACAGTTTTCTTGGTAGCGTTTTGGTGAACTGGCAAGCACCAGCCCCAGGCAGCGTCAGGTTAGCGCCAGTACTGCTAACACCCACGCACGCACCGTACACCTCCCTTATTGCTATAGTATCTGAACGGATCAATATCTGATCCGATCAGATCTATACTAGCGTCCCCAGCAGTTTAGGGTTCCCAAACACGCAGTGTTAGCGGGATCAGCCCAGATACCTGTTAGCACCTGCGTTTTGCCCCTCCGCCCGGCCCAGCCCAGCCCACCCAAGTGCAGTATCGATCGATCACTGTCACTTACAAAACACTAAACGCATAACTGCAGCGTTCGCAGAGTCAGGCCTGATCCCTGCGATCACTTACAGTTTTTTTGGTAGCGTTTTGGTGAACTGGCAAGCACCAGCGGCCTAGTACACCCCGGTCGTAGTCAAACCCGCACTGCAGTAACACTGGTGACGTGGCGAGTCCCATAAGTGCAGTTCAAGCTGGTGAGGTGGCAAGCACAAGTAGTGTCCCGCTGCCACCAAAAAGACAAACACAGGCCCATCGTGCCCATAATGCCCTTCCTGCTGCATTCGCCAATCCTAATTGGGAACCCACCACTTCTGCAGCACCCGTACTTCCCCCATTCACATCCCCAACCAAATGCAGTCGGCTGCATGAGAGGCATTTTCTTTATGTCCTCCCGAGTACCCCTACCCAACGAACCCCCCCAAAAAAGATGTCATGTCTGCAGCAAGCGCGGATATAGGCGTGACACCCGCTATTATTGTCCCTCCTGTCCTGACAATCCTGGTCTTTGCATTGGTTAATGTTTTGAACGCTACCATTCACTAGTTGAGTATTAGCGTAGGGTACAGCATTGCACAGACTAGGCACACTTTCACAGGGTCTCCCAAGATGCCATCGCATTTTGAGAGACCCGAACCTGGAACCGGTTACAGTTATAAAAGTTAGTTACAAAAAAAAGTGTAAAAAAAAAAAAAAAAAACACAAGCAAAAATAAAAAATAAAAAATAATAGTTGTCGTTTTATTGTTCTCTCTCTCTCTATTCTCTCTCTATTGTTCTGCTCTTTTTTACTGTATTCTATTCTGCAATGTTTTATTGTTATTATGTTTTATCATGTTTGCTTTTCAGGTATGCAATTTTTTATACTTTACCGTTTACTGTGCTTTATTGTTAACCATTTTTTGTCTTCAGGTACGCCATTCACGACTTTGAGTGGTTATACCAGAATGATGCCTGCAGGTTTAGGTATCATCTTGGTATCATTCTTTTCAGCCAGCGGTCGGCTTTCATGTAAAAGCAATCCTAGCGGCTAATTAGCCTCTAGACTGCTTTTACAAGCAGTGGGAGGGAATGCCCCCCCCCCCAACGTCTTCCGTGTTTTTCTCTGGCTCTCCTGTCTCAACAGGGAACCTGAGAATGCAGCCGGTGATTCAGCCAGCTGATCATAGAGCTGATCAGAGACCAGAGTGGCTCCAAACATCTCTATGGCCTAAGAAACCGGAAGCTACGAGCATTTTATGACTTAGATTTCGCCGGATGTAAACAGCGCCATTGGGAAATTGGGAAAGCATTTTATCACACCGATCTTGGTGTGGTCAGATGCTTTGACGGCAGAGGAGAAATCTAGGGTCTAATAGACCCCAATTTTTTCAAAAAAGAGTACCTGTCACTACCTATTGCTATGATAGGGGATATTTACATTCCCTGAGATAACAATAAAAATGATTTAAAAAAAAAAAAAATGAAAGGAACAGTTTTAAAATAAGATAAAAAAAATAATAATAATAAAGAAAAAAAAAAAAAAAAGCACCCCTGTCCCCCCTGCTCTCGCGCTAAGGCGAACGCAAGCGTCGGTCTGGCGTCAAATGTAAACAGCAATTGCATCATGCATGTGAGGTATCACCGCGAACGTCAGATCGAGGGCAGTAATTTTAGCAGTAGACCTCCACTGTAAATCTAAAGTGGTAACCTGTAAAGGCTTTTAAAGGCTTTTAAACATGTATTTAGTTTGTCGCCACTGCACGTTTGTGCGCAATTTTAAAGCATGTCATGTTTGGTATCCATGTACTCGGCCTAAGATCATCTTTTTTATTTCATCAAACATTTGGGCAATATAGTGTGTTTTAGTGCATTAAAATTTAAAAAAGTGTGTTTTTTCCCCAAAAAATGTGTTTGAAAAATCGCTGCGCAAATACTGTGTGAAAAAAAAAAATGAAACACCCACCATTTTAATCTGTAGGGCATTTGCTTTAAAAAATATATAATGTTTGGGGGTTCAAAGTAATTTTCTTGCAAAAAAAAATTATTTTTTTATGTAATCAAAAAGTGTCAGAAAGGGCTTTGTCTTCAAGTGGTTAGAAGAGTGGGTGATGTGTGACATAAGCTTCTAAATGTTGTGCATAAAATGCCAGGACAGTTCAAAACCCCCTCAAATGACCCCATTTTGTAAAGTAGACACCCCAAGCTATTTGCTGAGAGGCATGTCGAGTCCATGGAATATTTTATATTGTGACACAAGTTGCGGGAAAGAGACAATTTTTTATTTTTTTTATTTTTTTTTGCGCAAAGTTGTCACTAAATGATATATTGCTCAAACATGCCATGGGAATATGTGAAATTACACCCCAAAATGCATTCTGTTGCTTCTCCTGAGTATGAGGATACCACATGTGTGGGACTTTTTGGGAGCCTAGCCGCGAACGGGACCCCAAAAACCAAGCACCGCCTTCAGGCTTTCTAAGGCCGTAAATTTTTGATTTCACTCTTCACTGCCTATCACAGTTTCGGAGGCCATGGAATGCCCAGGTGGCAAAAAAAAAACCCAAATGACCCCACTTTGGAAAGTAGACACCCCAAGCTATTTGATTAGAGGTATAGTGAGTATTTTGCAGACCTCACTTTTTGTCACAAAGTTTTGAAAATTGAAAAAAGAAAAAAAAAATGTTTTTTCTCGTCTTTCTTTATTTTCAAAAACAAATGAGAGCTGCAAAATACTCACCATGCCTCTCAGCAAATAGCTTGGGGTGTCTACTTTCCAAAATGGGGTCATTTGGGGGGGTTTGTGCCACCTGGGCATTCCATGGCCTCCGAAACTGTGATAGGCAGTGAAGAGTGAAATCAAAAATTTACACCCTTAGAAATCCTGAAGGCGGTGATTGGTTTTCGGGGCCCCGTACGCGGCTAGGCTCCCAAAAAGTCCCACACATGTGGTATCCCCGTACTCAGGAGAAGTAGCTAAATGTATTTTGGGGTGCAATTCCACATATGCCCATGGCCTGTGTGAGCAATATATCATTTAGTGACAACTTTTTGTAATTTTTTTTTTTTTGTCATTATTCAATCACTTGGGACAAAAAAAATGAATATTCAATGGGCTCAACATGCCTCTCAGCAATTTCCTTGGGGTGTCTACTTTCCAAAATGGGGTCATTTGTGGGGGTTTTGTACTGCCCTGCCATTTTAGCACCTCAAGAAACGACATAGGCAGTCATAAATTAAAGGCTGTGTAAATTCCAGAAAATGTACCCTAGTTTGTAGGTGCTATGACTTTTGCGCTAACCAATAAATATACACTTATTGACATTTTTTTTACCAAAGACATGTGGCCGAATACATTTTGGCCTAAATGTATGACTAAAATTGAGTTTATTGGATTTTTTTTAGAACAAAAAGTAGAAAATATCATTTTTTTTCAAAATTTTCGGTCTTTTTCCGTGTATAGCGCAAAAAATAAAAACGGCAGAGGTGATCAAATACCATCAAAAGAAAGCTCTATTTGTGGGAAGAAAAGGACGCAAATTTCGTTTGGGTACAGCATTGCATGACCACGCAATTAGCAGTTAAAGCGACGCAGTGCCGAATTGTGAAAAGTGCTCTGGTCAGGAAGGGGGTAAAACCTTCCGGGGCTGAAGTGGTTAAAGTGTAGCGTGTTATAATATGTGCATTCGGACCTAGCTTCCTAAAGTGTGGAGGATTCCAAATTAATTGGTGTTATTTTTTGCATTGCTCATATCTTTTTCTAATTTTACCCATCTTTTATCTATTACCCCATTCTAACACTCATGATAATACTATCACTCTGTGATATTTTTTAAAGCCTGGGAGAGCCAGACCACCCTGTGCTTTATCCCTACTCAGGACCTTATAGGCAATCCGTGGCTTCTTATTTTTCCATATAAATATGGTAAGAATATTGTTCAGAACCCTAAAAAAAGACTGTGCTAACGGGATTAGGAGTAGCTGCATTTTATACAAGATCTTCGGGGCCAGGGTCATTTTAACAGTATTACTCGACCGAACCAAGAAATCGGGAGATGCATACTTTTCCTCATTTCCTGCTTGATTTCGTCAAGGAGAGGGATAAAATTTAAGCGGTATAAATTCTTTAAGGAATTTGCTAATGTGACTCCCAGATAATCTATTTTTTTGCACCACGGAAAATGGAAATTTTCCTTGAGTTTAGATGCTTCTCGTCCATCAATGTTGATATTTAAGACAACCGATTTATTAAGGTTGACCTTGTAATTTGAGAGCTCCCCATATCTCCTCATAGTAGCCAGCAGATTAGGGAGTGACATCCTCGGGTTAACAATGTAAAACAGTACATCATTGGCGAACGCCAAGAGCTTGTGTACATCTCCCTCCACAACGCATCCGCATATATCCGGGTTCTTTCGGATCGAAGCTAATAAGGGTTCCAGGGTTAGGACAAACAGAAGGGGGGACAGGGGGCACCCCTGCCTGGTCCCGTTTTCCATCCTAAACTCCGCCAATGATATACCATTCAGTTTTACGAGCAGACCGGGGGTGCCCCTTGTTTTCATCGCATCCATGACCAGGAGTGACCTAACGCCGTTATCCCTCCCCTCTCTCCCTGGTATAAAACCCGTCTGATCTGGGTGAATCCAATACGACATTTTATCCCTTAATCTACTGGCTAATACCTTGGCATATAATTTAGTATCAGCGTTAAGCAAAGCCTATAGCTCGAACACAGCGAGCTATCTTTCCCGTCCTTTGGTATTAAAGTAACTGATGCTGTCAATGCCCCATCGCAAAACTCTTCCTGACCCCTATCTTGTTCTAGATCTGGCAAAGCTTGGGAATCAGGGACTCCTTGAATACCCTGTAGAAATGGGAAGTAAAACCATCTGGCCCTGGACTCTTTCCAGAGGAAGATGCTTTCAAGGCCCTCTCGATCTCTTCTACAGTGATCGGACCCTCTAACTCTTTTGCCTCGCTGTCCGAGAGGCTTGGTAAACCTGCCTCCCTTATAAACTTGTCCATTATTTCCTCTCTTTCCGGGGTACCTGCCCCACCTTGCCTAACCCTATAGAGGGATGCAAAGTAGCTCCAAAATTCTTCAGCTACAGTGCCTTGAAAAAGTATTCATACTCTTGAAATTTTCCACATTTTGTCATGTTACAACCAAAAATCGTAAATGGATTTTATTGGGATTTTATGTGATAGACCAACACAAAGTGACACATAATTGTGAAGTGGAAGGAAAATTATAATTGGATTTCACATTTTTTTACAAATAAATATCTGGAAAGTGTGCCGTGCATTTGTATTCAGCCCCCTTTACTCTGATATCCCTAATTAAAATCTAGTGGAACCAATCGCCTTCCGAAGTCACCTATTTAGTAAATAGAGGCCACCTGTGTGTAATTTAATCTCAGTATAAATACAGCCGTTCCGTGAAACCCTCAGAGGTTTGTTAGAGAGCCTTATGCCGCGTACACACGAGCGGACTTTAGGGCGGACTTTGCCCGGCGGACTGGATTTCGTCGGACAATTCGATGTGTGTGGGCTCCAGCGGACTTTGTTTTCTAAAAAGTTGGACGGAATTAGATTTGAAACTTGTTTAAAATTTATCCGACGGACTCTTCTTTCTAGCGGACAAACCGATCGTCTGTGTGCTAGTCCGACGAACTCAAACTGACGCATGCTCTGAAGCAATTACAAGACGGAAGCGCTCGGTCTGGTAAAACTAGCCTTCGTCTTGAAGCTAGCACATTCCTCTTCTGTCGTCTTTTAATACAGCCTTTTTTTTAGGATTGATAATGCGAGAGGAATGAAGTTGTTTTTCTGCTTTATATTCACACAGAGTTCTCACAAACTTCTTTCTTCGTGATTTATCCTCCTGCCATGACTAATATAATATTTTGTAACAGCCAGATCTCCATAAATTTTTAATTGTAAAATATTTTATTTTTTTTTTTGATTTTTTTTATTTCAACACTTTAGCTATTTTACAATGTGTGTTAAATGCTAACCACATTTTTGGTGTGTATTTTCAAGTTACCACAATTAACATTCATATTTTGTGTTGTTTTAAAGAACCTTAATGAGGTTGTTGTCCCTTGTTCATTAGACATAGGGGGGTGTATTTAACAAATGCAAAATCATTTTTCACTCCAATTGCTAATTATACATATAATTCCACATAAAGAGCATTTTGAAGTGTGTTCGCTGTGGATCCGAGGGGCACATGCAAGGAAGCCCAAACCAAAACAATTAATTTTTTTTTTTACGTTTTTCGGAAAAAATCAGCAGAGCTTCCCCCGAGCTTGTTTTTGACAAAAGGCTTAAATCATTTAAGAATATCAAGTGAAACGTTCACTTGAGAAATTGCACACCAAGTGCACTTGTTGGAAGTGCAGTCGCATAAAAACTGAGGGCAAGAGCTTAAATTCGGGGAAGCTCTGCTGATGGATTCCTAAAATCATGTAAAATCAAAATACATTCTTTTTATTTGACAAAAACACACATAGGGGTTGCTTTCCTAAAGGTAAAAAGGCTGTGCATTTTTGAAATTGCATTTGCCCTCTGCAAGAGCAGTTGCTCCCCAAGCTTTATTAAATGTGAAGCAGCTCTGCTGACTTCCATCATCCAATCATGTGCAAGCAAAAAGGTTATTTTTTTGGTTTTACTTGCACAGGATTGGGTACTCTTTGCAAAGTCAAGCTTTTAACTAATTTCTGATGCTCTGGAGCAATTGCACTTGCAGAGGGCAACTGCCCTCTGCAAAGTGCACAGACTATTTGCTTTTCTAAAATCAACCCCATAGTCTTTTCGACCTGTACCTGCCTACTCCCAAACAAAATGGCGTCTTTTAATCCAAACACATAGGCAAGAATGTAAGGTAAACACAAAAGTATTTTTTTAATAAACACAAAAATTAGGAAGGCAACACTGGACACACTTTTAGAATCTGGGAAGCCTTTCGTCCCCCAGGACACACATCAAGTTTCACGACAAGAAAATAGGTATCTTGCGACTATAGGGAGCACAGGGAGCACAGTCAGAACAGACAGAAACCAGGCAATCACTTTCGACTCTTCCGTGTAGCCTTCCCTCCACGCTTCTCTGCAGCCTTCCCTCCACGCTTCTCGGCAGCCTTCCTCGGAGGTTGTGCCTCTGGTGGTGTACTTGGGGCAGGAGGAGGAGGAGGAGGAGGAGTAGGAGTGGCTTCATCTGCTATATATGTGTTAGCAGTAAGCTCCCCTCTCAAGCCCTTCTGGTAAGCCTGGAAAAATAGACCCTCACAGAGGAGGCGTTGGGCCTTTTCCAACTCCTGTAATCTGCCGGCTAGATAGGTGCCATACGCCTCCTCTACATTGGGAGGTTTACTCAGGATCCGGCTTGCTTCCCGTATGAGCTCTAGGGATTCCTGCTCTGTTGCAGTCATCCTCCTGGGCCTTTGGTGGAGAATGCGGAGGGGAGGCACCTGACACTCTGTGCGGCTTCTACTTGGCCCAGCCACAGCCTCCTCCTCTCTCCCACTGGGCAAGGCCTCCTCCTCTCTCCCACTGGGCAAGGCCTCCTCCTGGCTGAGGTCATCCTGTGTAAAAAAAAGGGACATAGTTGTAATTTTCTGTTATGCAATCACACACAATTTTCAGCTCCTAACTTTCAAAGATAATTACACAAAATAGTAAAGGCTATCTATTTGACCACACCATTATTTCAGATGATCAACAAGATCAGAAGTTACGTATATATTTGGCCACTACTGTCTAGTGATATGTCTACATATTACTCTTTGTGCAGAAGTGATTTTTGATGAAGCACTTTCAAAATTAACACCTTAACATCATTAATAACATTTACACAATCCCAAAATGTTCCAAAAAAGTATACCTGGCTGAAGCTGGGCGCATCCACTTCATCTATGGTGAAAAGGCCCAGTTCATCCTGGGACTCCTCAGCTGGGGTGGAGGTGGATGGAAGGCTGGAGGGAAGGCTGGAGGGAAGGGTGGAGGGAAGGCTGGAGGGAAGGGTGGAAAGGGATTGCCTGGCTTCGGTCTGCTCATCCAGGAATTGCAGTTTGTGGTAATACCACAACTTGGGTACATAAACTTGGTCAGCTGCTGCCCCGGATCTCAGCGACTCCTGGATTTTTCTGTGTTCCCGCTTATACATATTACGCAAGATACCTATTTTCCTGTCCACAAACTTGAGGTCTGCCTGGGGGAGTCGAGTCTTAACAAACTCTAAAAGTGTGCCCAGTGTTGCCTTCCTAACATCCCGATTATAATATTGGTGGTGTTTGACCTCCCAGAGGTTTTTCTTCTGCTCATAGAGATCAATGAAATGTGTCAAAAACTCTTCCTCTTTAAAGGGATTCATTATTTCTGCAAGACAAGACACAAGATCAAAACTTAAATGTCAGTCCCAAATCTCAGGATTAGTTTGTGTTGTAATCTAGGGGACACACACGGGGACACACACAAACACACACACACACACACACACACACACTTTAATCTTACCTTCGTTTGTTCCGCTCGCTACTTCCGCACGGACATACATAGGCCATCGTACTAGCTTTATATACACTGCGCATGTGTCATGCTCCGCCTGCGTCGCCCGCCCCTGACGTTCGTAAGTACGATTTGGCCCCGCCCCTTCACTCTTCGTTGCGCAGTGGGAGTAGATAGCAAAAGATGGCGGAGCGAATAAGTGCAAGTAGCGCGGAGGAAAGCCCGGAGCCCCAAACATCCACATCCCGGAGGAGATATAAGGCCACCAACATGGCTTTTGGAGAGATGGTGGAGATGGTGTCCATATTAAGAAGGGAGGACTACGATGGCAAAAAAGGACCGTACACACGATCCAATCTGAGAAAGGACAAAATAATGTCCTCAGTTGTCACCGCTCTGGAAGAGAAATTTGGGACAAAACGTTCGAAAGAACAATTGCGGAAGCGGTGGTCTGACATAAAAAGTCGTGAGCCAGAGCAATATTGGCGAATAAAGAAGCTGCTGAAAAAAAGTAAGTACTTGTGTTTTACTATTGAGATACAGAACTTGCATGCTGATCCTTATTTTTGGCGGTTTTTCAGCATCGTTCGTAAATACCGTTCTTTGGAATAGATCGGATACTTTAGAAAGTGACGTTATTTTTTCGCCAAATACGATGGTACAGGGTTGGATATACATTTATGGCTTGATAATTTTGCGAATTCCCACAATGAGTTGATGTGGTGTAGATGTGTTTGAAAATATAATGCTTCATCCAAAATGATTCAGTGTAATGTAGGGACAGGACACAGCAGCTGTTTCCACATCTGGACTCACGAGCACTATAGTTAGTGGGAATGATTTAGCAGTCCCACTATTGTTCTTCGATTTTATTTGTGTCTAAATTTACTTAGACTTTTCTTCCGTACGTTTTTTGGCTCTGCGTAACTTCTGCATACTTTCAGCTATTAAAACCATTCAACTATTAAAATGTTCGTGTCTTTTAGCTGATGTGTGGTCATTTTCAAATTTGTTAATAACATTTATACTTTCTTAAATAATAATTTTTTATTAACTTTTTTCAACATTGAATTCAATGGGAGCATGCTTGAAATCCTCAAATTCTTCTTCCGCTCCCAAAAGTTTCCGGTCCTTCATACTTTCACCTAGAGACACCAAACAAACTTTACAATGTTCACTAAATATTCATCTATCTGGCTATATCCTTTCTGTTTGATATTTTTTTTAATTTTGGAGAAAAACCTTTTTGTTTAGAGGTCATTTCGTGACATTTTAGACATTAATCAGAGTGTACTGTGTTTGTTTTGTTGCCATGGTTACCCAAGCTTCTGTTATACACAGGGGGGAGGTGGCTGGAGCATCTCAGCTCTGATTACAGAGCCCGGGGGGAGGGGACAGACACACCATGTACTGATTTATAATATAGGAATATGATGGGGCAGTTTTGATGGCGGTCATTTTAGCCATGTAGCTATTCAGCATTCCCACGCATTTTGCGAAGGAAATGCATTTTCTAGTGTACTATGTGACCATAACGAAATTTTTGAGGGGTAATACACATAGGAGATCATTGAGGTGTCAGCATCTGTGAAAATTTCCAAAAAATATTAAACAACGTTCTACTTTATTTATTAAAACATAAAAGATCAGTGTTTTTTAACTATACCTTTTTTTCTAATCTCATAGGGGAGAAAAGACTCAGACAACAGTCCAAGGATCTCAGGACCCCCCCAAGTCACCAGCCTGAGGCCGAACCTACCCCAAGCCCCAGCCCAAGACCACGCCCACCCGACGACCTTGAGGAAGGAGAGGTGGAGGAAGTGTG
The DNA here is from genome assembly GCA_037952835.1 of Lithobates septentrionalis. NCBI lineage: Eukaryota > Metazoa > Chordata > Amphibia > Anura > Ranidae > Lithobates > Lithobates septentrionalis. The sequence continues at coordinate 40,480 of JBBDGP010002730.1, forward strand.
CGAGGTTTCAAGCCCACCAAGTGAGTGACTGACACCCCAGCTTCAGTTTTACTGTATTTTGGCGTGCATATTGTAAACCTTGTTTTTATTCACTCGTTTTAGGTGAGTTTCTGGTTGTGGAAGGCCAAGCGGCAGAGCACTTCACCACAGACAGTGCACAAAGATTAATTGGCCAGATTATGCTGTGGAATGGCCACATAGATCAAATGCATGAACAAATTCACAGCATGAAACTTCGCCTGGACTCCATGCAACAGGAAATGAAGAACATGATTGATGTTTTGGGCCGAATATAATCACGTTTGGCCTAAAAACATCAATCATGTTCTTCATTTCCTTGTGAAGTTATTTTGTTCTCAAAAATTTTTTGAATATTTTGGGGGTATACCCAAATTTAAAGTGTGTGATGCACACGGTGTGTCATCATGTGCTATCTTCCATCATGGGTTAGCAATGTACTTGTTTTGTGTTTGCAAACCCTTCATCCTGAAAATTCTTTGGTGGTGAGAGGAACCAAAAATGGGATTGCACACACAAAACACGTACATTGCTCTCCCATGATAGGAGATAGCACATGTTGACTTGACCCTTTCTTAAAGCTCAATTTTGAGCATCTTATAAATGAACAATTTCCAAGGGTGACATTACATGCACCGTTCTCGAAATATTGTTGAACTTTGTAAGTTCATTTATATTCTAATTTTTGTTTCTAAAAACACTGTTGTGTATGTAAATCTTGTTAGATAAAGGTCTATATTTTTGAGAAAAAATGGCTTGAATAATTTACTAAAATAGTATTTTTTTACACAACGTCAAATATTTTTGAAAAAAAAAAAAAAAAAAAAAAAAAAAAAACATATGGTAAAAAATGCACCTTTCAATGTGCACCAAGTAAAATTTTTTACCCTATACAATGTGTGTGGCTGTTTCTTGAAGTCAAAATTTAGGGGTTGTTTTTGTGGGCCTGATTAACTAAAGCGAAACGCACTTGACACTACTACAAGTGCACTAGGAGACAGACATAACTTAAAGGTAAACAACAATAAAAACAAGATATTTAGATAAACCAATTTTCTTTTTTATTTTTGATCTAAACTTACAGCTGTTGCTGAATAGCAATGGCCCCCCGACCATTAAAATAATTGACATAACGGTCACGCACTTGACGTGCGGTTCGGGGGGCCAAGCCAATACGCCCAATTTCTAGGCCTGTGAAAGTGCTACTAGACTCTTCCAGTCTGGGCTCAGGCCCAACAGAGGATAGATATGTAGCTGAATGTCTCCTTAAAAAGTTATGCAAGATGCAGCAAGCAAGGATGACATGGTTGATTTTATAGTCCGCCAAATTAATAGCCGTAAGGAAGATACGGAACCGGCTGGCCAGAATACCAAAGGCATTCTCCACAACCCTTCTTGCTCTGGCCAGTCGATAATTAAATACCCTCCTCTCAGGGGTGAGTGTCCTTTGGGGGAACGGCCTCATCAAGTTCTCACAGAGAGCAAATGCTTCATCAGCAATAAAAACTGAGGGGAGTCCATCCACATTATCGTCATCAGGTGGCAATTCCAGGCCACCGGTCTGGAGACGATGGCACAGCTCGGTCTGTGCAAAGACTCCTCCATCAGACATCCGGCCGTTCTTCCCCACATCCACAAACATAAACTCCAAATGTGCCGAGACCACCGCCATCAAAACTACACTATGGAACCCCTTGTAGTTAAAGAAATAAGACCCCGAATGCGGTGGTGGCACAATCCGGACGTGCTTCCCGTCAATCGCCCCTACACAGTTGGGAAAGTCCCAACGGTCAGCGAACTGGGAGGCCACAGTCTGCCATTCCTGTGGACTTGTAGGAAACTGTGGAGTGCAAAAAAAAAAGATAAGGACTTTAATAACAAAAATTTTATTTCAGATTACACCAAAACATTAGTAAACAACAGCAGTCAAATATTATGAATATGTGTGTTTGTAATTGAAATGTTGAAAAACATAAGGCACACTTATTAAGATTAATCACCCCCTATGATGGCCCATTGATACATTTGAATGTGGGGGAGGGGTTCTAATTAGGTTAACAAACACACCTGACTGGCTGAAACATTAGTGGGGTGGGGGAGGGGTTCTAATTAGGTTAACAAACACACCTGACTGGCTGAAACATTAGTGGGTGGGGGAGGGGTTCTAATTAGGTTAACAAACACACCTGACTGGCTGAAACATTAGTGGGGTGGGGGAGGGGTTCTAATTAGGTTAACAAACAAACCTGACTGGCTGAAACATTAGTGGGTGGGGGAGGGGTTCTAATTAGGTTAACAAACACACCTGACTGGCTGAAACATTAGTGGGTGGGGGAGGGGTTCTAATTAGGTTAACAAACACACCTGACTGGCTGAAACATTAGTGGGTGGGGGAGGGGTTCTAATTAGGTTAACAAACACACCTGACTGGCTGAAACATTAGTGGGTGGGGGAGGGGTTCTAATTAGGTTAACAAACACACCTGACTGGCTGAAACATTAGTGGGGTGGGGGAGGGGTTCTAATTAGGTTAACAAACACACCTGACTGGCTGAAACATTAGTGGGGTGGGGGAGGGACAAACAAGACAATGGAGCAGACAATATACATTGTTCAATGGACTATAGTCTAGAGATAAAAATGCACCCAGCATTGCATGGTGGGGAGGTTAATGAAATAAATTAGGCATGTATAGGGCAATAAATTATTAAAATAGGCATTCACAAAGATAAAGGGGACATTCACAGCAGATTGAAAGCATGGCAATTAGGTAAAGAGGACAGTTCTACAATACATCAAAAAACATTTAATACATATCATGTAATGTTAAAGGATAAAACTTACCTTCATATATTCCTTCTGCAGGACCTGAATAATAGCAGAACAGGTCTCAGGGATTATGATCCCCAGAGCCTGGGGGGAGATGCCTGTCGAGAACTTTAAGTCCTGAAGACTTCTCCCTGTCGCCAAGTAACGTAACGTGGCAACTAGCCTCTGCTCCGCACTGATGGCTTGCCTCATGCAGGTATCCTGCCTGCTGATATAGGGGGTCAGCATAGCCAGCAGACGCTCAAAGATGGGGTCCATCATCCTGAGAAAATTCCTGAAATCATCAGGATTGTTCTCACAGAGCTCACGGAGCAAAGGCATATGACAGAACTGGTCACGCTGGCGCAACCAATTCTTGGTCCATGAACTCCTCCTCGCCCTGTTCATGGACTGGACTCGGGTCAAAGTATTAACCCCAACACCAAGTCCCCACAAAGCACGAACTCGAGAACGAGAACGTCCACTCGACATGGCTTCAAAACGGTCGGCTGCTCAAACAAACAAACTTATAACAAACGCACTGAAGAACAGCAAGGCCTATGAAGAACGACCTGAAAATCAGGAACGAGCGGAGCAGAACGGCCTGCAAGGCAGGTTACGAACTGACCAACACGCACTGAAAAGCAGATACAAACCTCACAAGCACAAACTGAACCGCAGAAAACGAACGAAATAAGCTGAAGTGTGAAAAGCGCGAATCGTCTCTAACCAAACTTCTACTAACACGAGATTAGCAGAAGGAGCCCAAAGGGTGCCGGAGTGGGGCTTGGACTTCCTTTTCCTAGTCCCGTCGTACGTGCTATACGTCACCGCGTTCAAAACCAGCAGACTTTTGCAGTGACCGTGTGTGGCCAAGTCCGTTCGTTTTTAAGTCCGGCGCAAGGAGCAAACAAAGTCCGACGAAAAGTCCGCCGGGCAAAGTCCGCCGTAAAGTCCGCTCGTGTGTACGCGGCATAAGTGAACAAAGAGCATCATTAAGGCCAAGGAACACACCAGACAGGTCAGGGATACAGTTGTGGAGAAGTTTAAAGCAGGGTTAGGTTTTAAAAAAGTATCCCAATCTTTGAGCATCTCACAAAGCACTGTTCAAGCCATCATCTGAAAAATGGAAAAGCGCATGGCACAACTGAAAACCTACCAAGACATGGCCATCCACCTAAACTGACAGGCCAGGCAAGGAGCATTAATCAGAGAAGCAACCAAGAGGCCCATGGTAACTCTGAAGGAGCTGCAGAGATCCACAGCTCAGGTGGGAGAATCTGTCCACAGGACAACTATTAGTCGTGCACTCCACAAATCTGGTCTTTATGGAAGAGTGGCAAGAAGAAAGCCATTGTTGGAAGAAAGCCATAAGAAGTCCCGTTTGCAGTTTGCGAGAAACCATGTGGGGGACACAGCAAACATGTGGAAGAAGGTGCTCTGGTCAGATGAGACCAAAATTAAACTTTTTGGCCTAAAAGCAAAACGCTATGTGTGGCAGAAAACTAACACTGCACATCACCCTGAACCATCCCCACCGTGAAACATGGTGGAGGCAGCATCATGTTGGGGGGATGCTTTTCTTCAGTAGGGACAGGGAAGCTGGTCAGAGTTGATGGGAAGATGGATGGAGCCAAATACAGGGCAATCTTAGAAGAAAACCTGTTAGAAGCTGCAAAAGAACTGTGACGGGGCAGAGGTTCACCTCCCAGCAGGACAACCATCCCCAAACATCCAGCCAGAGCTACAATGGAATGGTTTAGATCAAAGCATATTCATGTGTTAGAATGGCCCAGCCAAAGTCCAGACCTAAAACCAATTGAGAATCTGTGGCAAGACTTGAAAATTGCTGTTCACATACGCTCTCTATCCTATCTGACAGAGCTTGAGCTATTTTGCAAAGCAGAATGGGCAAAAAATTCACTCTCTAGATGTGCAAAGCTGGTAGAGACATCCCCAAAAAACTTGTAGCTGTAATTCCAGCGAAAGGTGGTTCTACAAAGTATTGACTCAGGGGGGCTAAATACAAATGCACGCCACACTTTTCACATATTTATATGTAAAAAATGTTGAAAACCATTTATTACTTTCCTTCCACTTCACAATTATGTGTCACTTTGTGTGGGTCTATCAAATAAAATCCCAATAAAATACATTTACATTTTTGGTTGTAACATGACAAAATGTGGGTATGAATACTTTTTCAAGGCACTGTATGTCTCTGGAAGTATATTTTAGTACCCCTTTTTTATTTTGAATCCTATCTATAAAGTTGGTGCTCCCTTTCCTTTTTAATACTGTTGCCAAATGCTTCCCCACCTTGTTACTCCATCTGAATCTATTTTTTAAGCTTTTATTTAAAATACACTTAGAATCCAATTCCATTAAATCTTTTAGTTCTTTTCTTTTTGAAATTAGTTGATGCAGGAGTGAGTTATGACCCCCCGCTAGCTACCTTGTGTGATTGTTCAAGATGGTATATTTCTTCTATTAGTTCTGTTTTCCTCTTAGTGCTTTCTTTTTTCTCATTGGCTCCTAGTGAAATCAATATGCCCCTTATATACCTTTTTAGCGCCTCCCATAGGACTGATCCAGAAATCTCCCCGGTGTCGTTTATCAAGAAAAACCCATCAATTTCCTCCTGTATCTTACTGCTGACACTGGGATTCTCAATGAGCCTTTCATCCCCACCTTCATCAGGACTGGAGCATGGTCTGACAACGTGGTGACTCCAATCTTCATTGCCTTGACTTGGTCAAGTAACCTATGGTCTACCACAAAATAATCAAGCCTAGAGTAAGACCCGTGGACTGTAGAAAAAAAAGTATAATCCCTATCCTTCGCGTGTTGAACTCTCCATGCGTCCATCATATGGCAACTATGAAATTTCTGTCCTATTTTTTAAGAGTTTCCTACTCACTCTCTGTGAACTATATGTACTATCCAAAATTGGATCTAAGCAAAAATTTAGATCTCCTGCCAAAATCACCTCCCTTGCCCTGAAGTTTGACAACTTATTCAGCACCTGAAGCAGGAATTTGCTGGGTTGTTATTAGGGCAATAAACATTTACCAGGGTAAAAACCCTTTCTCCCACCCTCACCTTCAAAAAAAGATAGCGGCCCTCCATATCTGCGCTCCTTTCCAGAATCGCAAACTTGGTCCTTTTTGAAAACCCAATTGCTACCCCTTTGGCCCTCTTGATAGGAGAATCACTGTAGAACCAGTTGGGAAAGCATTTGGAGAATAATCTGACATGTGTGTCCGGTGAGAGGTGGGTCTCCTGGAGAAACACAACGTCTGCCTTGAGTTGCTCTAATTCTCTTAACACCTTATGCCTCTTAAGGGGGGAGTTCAGCCCCTTAACATTATACGTGATACAAGTGAACTCTGTCATTTAATCTTTAAGTAGAACAGCATTATAATGGAGCATGTTGTTCTTTGCACCCCTATACATAGCCTCTGCAAGACCAGATCCTCCTTGGTGCTATCTTCTACCATGCAGGAGGCTTTTCTAACCTCCCCGGGAGCTCCACCTTGAGCGCCTTAATCCTTCCCTGAATCTTTCTTCTTATCCTTCCCACTTTGCTGTTTACTTTCTTGGGCTGTGTTCTTAGGGCTTCCCGGGTTTGCCTCCTTCAAATACTTCTGTATGGAACTAGAATTTAGGCTCTCTCTCGGCTGCTTCACTTCCACTCCTCTTTGGGGGCGCCCTCTCATTTTCCACACCGCTCCCGAGCCTTTTCTCTCTCTCCCCCTTACTGGATTTGTTTGTTTCTCAACGTAATTGTCTCTATTTGCTTGTCCCCGCCGTACTCTGTGGCACCTCACCGAACCTTCTTTCGTATTTTAGCACAGGGCCCCCTTAACCATTTATGCTCTAGCAGCAAACAGTCTTCCAACTTATAGTATATATTGTTATAAGATATAGCAAAGATTTTTCCTCTTATAAAGCGATAAAACTTAACGTTAATTATAGCAGCGCCTTCTCCGTGGCCCTTTTAGTGCCTTGGACTATGCAAAAACCAAACACCACTTTATGCTTAATTTGCGCAGGTATCTCTGAGTAATACATATCTCCTTATAAGCCTGCTCCCAATAAACAGTTAATACAGTTAACAGTTAATAAACAGTTCATAAGGCAATACCTCTGAGACCAGTTCTGTCTTTCCAAGGGATATATTTAAGACCTCGCAGGTGAATCAGCACTCATCTGCATCCCACATTTGAGTCCAACTAAGGCTTTTCACCTCCCATCCACTCAGCATCGCCCAAGTATAACCAAAGGCTTTTAGGATTGTCCTCCCTCAGGCCACTGGAATTTCTATTACATAACGAGCCGCAGTGGATATAGTATGTTGACCAGCCTGTTGGCCTTCCAGATAGGACCCGGGATGTCAGAGAGGCATGTGGGACAGGTGGGGGGAAGGTCCAGGAGAGGCTGTGAAGATCGACTCTCACCGAACACACGTCCGTATGGCGGATGGGGGTCAGGGAGGATATCCCGCTTGGCACACACAATGTCCCAGGCGACCCGGGATCTGCCGCTGGATACCGAGCCGGCTGATCTACTTACGGCTCCGGCGGGGGGTCGATGGTTTCCTGGTTCGTGTGCAGCTGCATCCTGAGCTACAACACCACCCGCTACCATGGTGCCGCCATCAGGCCACTCCCCCAATCTGTGTGCGTCACATCCCCGCCTCCTCCGAATACCAACACTTCTAATGTAGATGTGATAACTCCACCAATAGTGATCGATAATAAAAATTGAATTCACTTTCGTACATGTGAGAAAGGGCAGATCTCCTCTAACCTATTCATAGCTACTTCAGTCTATATAACATATAATGTGCAAAAATACAATATCACCCGAGGTATCCAGACAATGGCCGCAATCACATTACATAGAAAAGAAAAAGCCTCCATGTCACTGTCTGGACTCCATCATACACGGCTGCAGTCCGGAGCCCGTATGTGCTCTGAGTTCTGTGTATACTCGTGTATATGATGGAAGTGTACAATCTGTGATTCTATATATATTTAAGGATTATGTACTATGGAGGCTTTTTCTTTTCTATGTAATGTGATTGCGGCCATTGTCTGGATACCTTGGGTGATATTGGAAATACTACCTGGAGGTCGGACATTCCATGGCACAGTCTGTTCTCATCGGAAGCCGGCTTGAGCGGAGTGGCGCTACTGGAAGGATATAAACAAGCGTGTCTGGGCCTTGCTTGTAGGGACAAACCTTTTGTTAAGTGACCTGTTTGCTCACTGGTGTAGGGGAGGTTGATTGAAGTTGCTGCAAAGAGGTGGCAGTTGATCAACATTGATTTAAACCATCTGGATGAATCTCTGGGACTTTATATTTCTGTTACTGCACAAGTCACTGTATGGAGATGGAAGTAGTGGTGAATGGGTTGTAGGAAATCAGTTTTTTTACATTTATGAACTTTCTTTTGATGTTTGTAATTTTATAAGATAACTTAGTTGCTCTTCATGTTTATGTATTTTTGCACATTATATGTTATATAGATTGAAGTAGCTGTGAATAGATTGGAGGAGATCTGCCCTTCCTCATGTATGAAAGTGTATTTTTGTAGTGAATGGAATTGTTACAATATAAATGTGAAAATATAACAATAAAAGTGAGACTCCTAATCACAAATCTCCCTATAAGTGTATATATAACAATGGTATGGAGACTATTTCACTGATAACTAATGAAGAGAATTTATAATCAGCATATATAAAATTAGTTCAGCAATATTAGTACAAATTTTAAAAAAAGGTCCAAATAAAGAACGGTAATAATAAAATCTTCTCCACACCATAAGATCAAATCCTCCACCATAATTTTCAAAGGAAATCCCAATGTACAATGGTGTCACTTTTAGTCAATGAAGTTTCCACAACATGAGTGAGACTTCTGTGACCATCAAAGTGAATCTGCACAACTGAATCCAAGACTTAGCAGAAGGTTGGAGGTGAAAGCCTAGAGGTCAGTGTGAGTGTGTATGGTCCAATCCCCATACAGGAATAATGAATGGATCACACCACCTCATCCACTTCTCATGTCACATTTAGTAATTGGGATCCACAAAAAGAGAAATCTTCCAATAGTGTAGATGATCGATCATGTTTTATAAAGTGATCTAATATAAATGATTCCAATAAAGAGAAATGAGTTCCATTCATGTACATAATAGTTACATTCATTCCTGGGGGAGAAATTAATTTTCTTCTAGTAACATTCTTCTCTTCTACAGATTGTCTATAAATATCCAATCCTGGGCTGTTATGTCCAAACTAGATAAATAATAATAATAATAATAATAATGGAGATATATTTTATATCATGTTTGTCTCTACAGATCGCCAATTTATTTAACCCTCTCCCACAGGGCACTTTCACCCCCTTCCTGCCCAGGACAATTTTCAGTTTTCAGTGCTCACAATTTGAATGACAATTACTCAGTCATACAACACTGTACCCATATGACATTTTTGCTTTTTTTTACACACAAATTAAGCTTTCTTTTGGTGGTATTTAGTCACCACTGGGTTTCTATTTTTTGCACTATAAATACAAAAAGACTAAAAATGTTGTAACAAAATGCATTTTTCTTTATTTCTGTTATAAAATTTTTCAAATTAGTAATTTTTCTTAATACATTTTGATAAAAATGTATACTACTACATATCTTTGGTAAAAATAACCCAATTCAGTCGATATATCTTAGTCTTTGTGAAGGTTATAGAGTCTACATTGGTGGCAATCACTGAAAATTGATCACACCTGATGTATTGAAGGCCTATCTCATCTCTTGAGACACTAACAAGACAGGGAAGTACAAATACCCCCAAATGACCCTTTTTTTGGAAAGTAGACATTCCAAGGTATGGCCCAACATGCACAGAGCACTGTAAGGTGTTCTAGGGACATAAATTACACATCTAATTTCCTGAATACCTAATACAACTTTGGAGGCCCTGGAGCACCAGGACAATGCAAATGCTCACAAAATGACCCCATTTTGGAAAATAAACACCCCAACATATATTCTATGAGGCATAATGAGTCTTTTGAATATGTAATTTTTTCCACAAGTTTTTGGAAAATGTGGCAAGAAAATGAAAATGCATTTTTTATGCTTGTTTTACTTTTTTTTAAAACCTAATTTTATTTTTAGCTTTTCAAATTACAAAGAATAAAGCTGAACAGTGAATTGTCAAATGAACAATCAGTTAAAGAACAGGATAATGTATCAACAAAGGGTGTACATAGGTCATTAGAATGCATTTAGAGGTTTCTAGGGTGTGCTTAGTAGATATAAACATTCACAGTTAATATGCAGTGAGTAGTTAGAGTGTTATCAAAAGAGGTGGTAGGTGGAGTATGGACAGGGTATAAGGCTTTCAGGGGTGTGGTAATGCTATCATGAGAGGGGTATGTATTTGGGGTGTTTGAGCCAAAGGTCCCAGTGTTTTTGGAAGGCAGGAATTTGTAGGTGGGCTTTGGCATACAAATATTCCATTAGGCAATGGTTGTTCAAAATAAATATTAATTCTGAGTTGGAGGTGATATGGGGGGCTTTCCAATTTCTTACAATGGCTAGGCAAGTGGCTATGAATATGTGGGAGATGACTCTGTGTGAGGACCGAAACCAGGTATCCAAAATTTAGTAAGGGTTTGACAGTCCCACCAGATGTACAATATGTTCCCCGGGCTTCCACAATTTCTCCAACATAGGTTGGTGGAAGAAGCGTAAATGCCAATACCAGGCCGGCGGCAGCGCGGCCGTCTCCTGTGAACACCGGACGATCTCCCGCCTGTCACTCACTCACAGAAGACAGAGCAGCCTGAGTGGCCATTTCTTCTGAGTGACAGGCGGATCCATAAGGAATGTCAGTCTGTGCGAGGTGGAGGTGGCACAGGTAAGGCTGCATTTCATGGGCACTGGTAAATATTTAATATACCATCTGGTTCAGAATGTTTTCTTTTCTTGTTTTCGTCCTCTAAAACTTAGGTGCGTCTTATGGAGCAAAAAATACAGTAAAGTTACTTGGAGAGGTGAAACATCATACATGGATAGACGTAAATTGAATCCAAAGCACAAACATAATTGGTTACATAATTAGGAAAAGACATTAAGGCTGCTTTCACACTGAGGCGGGCAGGCGTTGATGGAAAAGCGCTGCTAGTTTTAGCAGTGATTTGCTGTTGTTTTAGCGGTGCTATTCGGCCGTTAGCAGAGCACTTTTAACCCCCGCTAGCGGCCGAATAAAGAGTTAAATGAGCCTGTGTACCACCGCTACCGAAGCACTTTGTAGGCACTTCAGCAACGGTGCCCATTCATTTCAATGGGCAGACGTGGTGGAGGAGTGGTGTATACCTCTCCACTGCCTGAAAGAAGCTGCATGCAGGACTTTTTAAATGTCCTGCCAGTGCAGCGCCCCAGTGTGAAAGCACTCTGGCTCTCACACTGGGACTGCAGGGGAGGCGTTTTTCAGGCGCATTACAGGCGCTATTTTTAGCACAAAAGTGCCTGAAAAACAACTCAGTGTGAAAGGGGTCTAAAGTCCAATAAGGTGGCAAAACAAAAAATGAATAAATAGCAAGAATGCCCAGTAGGAGAATAGAAATCGTGCTAAAAGGGAAGAGGCAGGTAGTGCAGAAGAGAATCAACTTATATGTAAATCCAGGTCCCATCTAAGGTTTACCCCCTGAGGGACCCTGGTTTGTAACCTAAATATCCACTATGCCTCTCTACCTAGAAGCCGTCTGTTTCTATCCCCACTGCTGGGCATAGGAGTCACTCTTTCAATGCCAGTAAACCTAAAAGGAGGACAAATCACCGGAATGACATTCTTTAAAGTGATATGAGACATTTGAAATATGCTTTGCATTTGGATTAACAGAATCCCAATAATGTTCTCCTACTCTTGTTAGTAAAGCACGTGTGGTACATCCACTATACTGCAGGTTGCAATAAATGCAGCAGATTTGATACACCACATACTTGGTTCCATAATTAATGTATTGCTTAATGTCAAAACTTTCTCCAGTGACCGCTGAATTAAAAGATTTAACACAAAGATTACCATGGCAGTATCTGAATGTTTTTAGATTGCATGGGTTGGTATTTTCTAGATGAAAATAAGCTACCCTGTTTCCCCGAAAATAAGACCTAGCATGATTGTCAGTGATGGCTGCAATATAAGCCCTACCCTAGGTCTTATTTTCAGGGTAGGGCTTATTTTCGGGGAAACAGGGTAGAGCTTATTTGGGGGTAGGGCTTATATTGCAACCATCACTGACAATCACACTAGGTCTTATTTTCGGGGAAACAGGGTAGGTGACAGCAAGGAGCCCAAAGTTGGTGCTCGTCTACTGGAAAAATAGCACCCTGATTTTAAAACTTTGTGGAGACTTTTGTCTGAATAGAGGATGGGAAGATTTTTCTTTCTTATATTAACAACTTGATGGTATTCTTGTGAGAAGGTGGTTACAGATGTTACCAAACAATTGTTCTTCCTATCTGTCCCTATACAAAGATGTTTATTTCTATTGCTATGTTTTTTGCATTAACTGAAAGTAGATCCTCTCTCCTCTTAGCCCTAGCATTAGCCAATCCTCTCTGAACAGCTGATTTGTGGGAGCCCCTTTGTGCTAGTCGTGTAATTGTAGTCTGGCATTCCTCATTAAAAGTCATGTCAGAAGTTCCCCATATTGGAAGACTCGCGTAACACTATTTTAGACAAACCACTGACAATTGAAGAAATTACTGAAGCCATTTATTCTCTCCCCCCAGGATTGGACGGTATGCCCGCCAAATGGTACAAAAATTATGCGAAAGAAATGGCACAGAAATTACACTCTCCGCTTGGACAGGCACTGGAGGATGGCATACTTCCTTCCTCCATGTGTGAAGCCCTGTTTGTTGTAATACCCAAGCCAGATAAGGACAAACTGTTGTGTGGGTATTACAATCCGATCTCATTACTTAATAGTGATGTCAAGGTTTTAGCAAAAATACTAGCTCTGAGACTGCAGAAGGTCATTCTTCACCTCGTTCATAGAGACCAGACTGGGTTTATGCCTGGTAAGAGTACGTATGATAACATTCGTCGTTTGTACCTACATGTCCACAGGGCTGCCACTGACCAAAAAAGTGGACTAGTGTTATCATTAAATGTGTTAAAAGCCTTTGACACAGTCAACTGGTCCTTTCTTTGGGAAACTATGCATCGTATGGGTTTCAGCTCTCAATTTATCAAGTGGGTCCGCCTGCTTTATACCAACCCTCGGGCCAGGATAAGTACCAATAAGGATGTTTCTGATGTGTTTCATTTACAAAGGGGTACCAGGCACAGCTGCCCACTCTTGCCGCTTCTGTTTGCACTGGCCATAGAGCCTCTTGCTCTGGCGTTGCGGCAGATGGGGCGGTAGGTGGCATCTGCTACGGTGAGCTGTCTGAAAAGATATCTCTATACGCGGATGATGCCCTAATTTATTTGGATGGCTCGGAACAATCCTTTATTTTCCTGTAGGGAGTGGTGGAGGAGTTTTGGGAGGTTTCCAGGTTAAGAGTGGGCTGGGATAAGTCTGTTGCATTTCCTATAGGCCCTAAGCTTGACTATAACTACTTATCTCAATCTAAATTGACCATCCAACCTACATTTAAGTATTTGGGGATTTACATCAATGCAGACTCATCCATTTTTTAATCCCTCGATATTACTCCAATTATTACACATATGGAGACCAGGCTACATACCTGGGCCTCCCTACCACTAAATTTAATTGGTCGTGTGAACATTTTTAAAATGATATATCTACCTAAATTTCTTCATGTTTTCCGGGCATCCCCAATCTGTTTGTTTAAAAAAACTTTTCAACAAAATTAATTCACTTTTATCCTCCTTCCTCTGGCAGGGGCCAAACCCAAGAATTGCTAGGGCCTCTCTACAGGCCGCTAAGGTTGATGGGGGGTTAGCCTGCCCCAACCTATGACACTACTTGATAGCGTCACAGCTTGCATACGTTTATGACTGGTTCCTGGAGGCCTCCTCATCCTGTTCCACAGCTTTATTAAATGCTCTTGCTGGTTCTGGGGCCTCACTTATTGATATACTACATAGATCCATACCTAAACGTTGTTCCCATGGTTCTCCGATAGAAGTTAGCTGGCTAGCTGGCTAGCCTGGCATGAAGGAAATAAGGTGATTACAAACTTAGGTGGAGTGTCTCCCAAAGCACCCTTATGGCACAACCCTAACTTCTTAGAGCTCCTAGCTCACCCAGACTCCCTGTGGTGGACACGACTCGGTATCACCCACGCCTCTCACATTTTTGTTAATGATGCATTTATCTCCTTTAAAGACTTGAAGGCATGGTGTGGTGTGACTAACAAATTCTTTTTTAAATATCTTATATTACGTCATGCCATCCGGGCACATTTCAATGGTCTGACCCAGGAGCTCAATGAATTACCTTTCGAAGTGCTATTTTCATACCCAGACATTGAAAAACTGGTCACGACTATTTATTCACGCCTGCAGGCTACTGGGGTTAAACCCTTCCAGATTGCTCAGCGGAAATGGGTAGTGGACATTCCCAGGCTGTCCGAGGAGGGGTGGGAGGAGGCCTCGGAGGTCTGCTTTTTGGATCTTATTGGTCTAATGACCAATATGTACAGTTTAAATTTATACACCAGTTGCACTATACTCCTGCCAGGCTCACCTGTATGGGTTATGACTCCACATGCATATGTTTTGGTCCTGCCCAACCTTGTCAACATTCTGGAATGACTTATTCTCTTTTTTTGAAGACACCCTACATCTACCAGTACCTTGCACTCCAGAAGTCAGACTGCTGACTAAATAAATAAATAAATAAATGAGTTCCTACATAGGACCCATACTCGAACTCTGGCTCGCATAGTATTGTTTTACGCTAGGAAATTAATTTTGTTGCAATGGAAAAATGTATCTGCTCCTAATTTTAAATGTTGTACCGTATGATTAATAAGGTTATACCCATCTTTAAACTCATTTATAATGGAAGGGCTTGTCCCCCAAAAATTGATATGATCTGGCAACCTTGGCTTGATATAGCTGACTTTTGGAATGATACCCTGCTTTCTCAGCAATAGGGGGCTTCTACCCCCCTCTGAGGGGCCTGTGGTGTCTGTGTGCGGTTGCCCCAAGTGAGCTCAGTGCTCCTGTAGACTGGAAGGTGATGAGCGGGGGCGGGAAGGTTGGAATGACTTTTTCCACCTGTAATGATTGTAGGCAAGTGTGTGTGTGTATGTGTGTGTAGGGCTGTATTGGATTGTGAATGCAACCTTACTGTTTACAGCACTATGACTTACTGAAGTTGGGCCCTGTGCGGTCCACATCTATCAACCTGATATACTTTTAGTACAAGTTTTTCCTCCGTTGAGGAAATGGGATTTAATGACATACAATCGTTACTAGTAAGCCCTGTTCGGCTAATGTTAAGAGATAAGTGACATAGGTACGAGATGTAACCGTTTATATATTTCTGTTCTGTTAAGTACTATAACTTTTTTTTTCCATGAACAAAAAATCAACAAATAAATATGTTAAAAAAAAAGTCGTCAGAGGAGCAATTCCTTTGGGCCCAAGTGAATTCTCCAACAGGGATCACACGAATGGTGTGAGATGGGTGACAACTGGTGGCAAAAAGAGTATTCTTTCCCGAGCATGGCTTTCTGTAACTGCAGGTGTGTATAGCTTTAGTATCTGGATCCGCACACAGGGAGATATCCAGAAGGTCAATGTTTGGGAATTAAAAAGAGACTGAACTGAAGACTGAGTTCATTATCATTAATGAAACTGATAAATGTATTCAATAAAGAGTCATCCCAATCCCACACCATCAGCAGATCATCAATGTAGTGACCATACCAGACTATATTGTGTGCAGAGGGGCTGTCCAAAGAGAAGAGACAAAGCTCCTCTCACCAACCCATATATAGATTTGCCATTGATGGTGAAAATCTAACCCCCTTGGACGCCCCACAGCGCTGGACATAAAAGAAATCAAAAAGAAAAGAAAAAAATTGGCCCTTTACCCCGATCATGGACACTTCCAGTTGCATCCCCCAGGGGGTGCGTGAGAAGCACGAGCATGGGGGGCTGTCATATGACGGCCTCCCAGAACTAGCTGGCCACACTGTAGCCATCATTCGGCTATAGCATGGTCAGCAAGTGGTTAAAGTTGGATATAAAATAAAGAAATTAAATATCTGAATTAAAAACAAAAAAAAAATGTGTAATCTCCAAGGCCTCATGCACACTGGATGTTTTCTTAACTCTCCTAGAAGTCTTCCTCCTGGCAGCATTTTAGCCAAAAAAAGCCTTAAGATTGTAAAAGTGTGTAATGTATTTAGCCGCATTAACCTGTGTCAAGCATTTGGGCATTCATTCATGTCATTGGCCAGAATAAATCATTTATTATGTCTATTGAAATAAATTAACACTCGGGGAGATGGGCGGAGCCTAGCGGAGCAGACATGCATTGTTAGAGCTCCACACCGCTGAGGAGAGAAGAGAAGGACAAAGCGGAGCCTGCAGGCTCAAAAGGTATCCATTTGAACCTTTTTGCCCCAGGGAACAAACTGTGAAAGTTTGGGCAGGAAATATGGTACTGGGAGGAAACCGTGGCAGAAATAAAAATCACCTCACAAAGAGCTCACAGGCACTCACTGCAGCTGAAGCAGCTCCAGTCACCTCACAATATACAGCATCAGGGCGCACTCACAGACAGAAAATGTCACAGCAAGACTCTCCATTTGAGTCAGATACAGAACAAATCCTCTCACCAACTTCTCCACAAGCCTCCTCAGCATCCCCAGTAATATTATTACAATTTGAAAAGATGCTTCATAAGGCTTTAAAACAAACCTCAGACCAAATACCAAAAAGCCTAACCAAAGAAATAAGAGAGCTGGGAAACCGCACCGCAGCCTTAGAAATAAAAATGGATTAAATTGAAATTACAACCCAAGAAAATATAACAGAATTGGAACAATTAAAAGAAAAGAATTTAATACTTCAAACTAAGCTTGAAGATTACGAAAATAGAGCCAGACGTTCAAACTTGCGCATAAGGGGAATACCTGAAACTGTGACAGACCTGCAATCTACTATTACTGCTCTATTACAAGAACTAAAGCCAGATATCCCTATTGAACGTTTAGAACTGGACAGAGTACACAGAGCCCTCACAGCCAAAAAGAAAGATGGACCCCCACGTGATATAATCACAAAATTTCATTATTACAGAATGAAAGAACAAATACTAATTGCTGCAAGAGAAAAAAAGGAACTTAATTTTCAAGGAGACAATTATCAAATTTTTGCTGACCTATCCCAACTTACTATTACTAAAAAACGATCCATGAAACCCCAACTAATGGAACTGCAATGCCACAACATTATGTATCAATGGGGCTTCCCCTTTTCAGTCAGATTTAACCACCAAGGTACAATTTACAGAAGCAGATCAGCAGATGAACTACAACAAACCCTTTTAAAATTAAATCTAACAGAACCCACAAGCAGCAACTCTCCCACATGCAGAAGAATGGCATCATCTTCACCTTCAGGCAGCACCCAGAAAATTCCAGAACAAAATGGGAATCATCATTCTCACAAAAGAGGCCGTTATGCCACATCATCCATGGACCAAGAAGATTCAATGGACTGACATCCTAATTCCTGATATCTCTTCATTTATTATACTAAGAGATGGTTCTCTATAAAAAACCTGTATTTATAACTGAATGTAACTGCATTCTGATAGTCACACTGTGTGGGATCATGTTACATTCCAGTTATGTTTCTTATTGCTTCCAATTCATATAGCCTTAGAATATATAAGTGAAATAAGGAAATTCTTGTTCAGTTATATATTATCAGGTGATAACAATAGATTTATTACTTTTTAGGACAAATATGTTCAATAATCCAGAAGTAATGGAAGCTTTTTCTTTTTTTTTCTTAAAACAAATATATTATTACCTAACTAGTTCCTAGAATTATGTTTTTGTTTATTCTAATCTGAAGCAATACAACCTCAATTTTATGAGTTAACATATCTAAACAGTTACATATGAATAAAATATGTAATTGTTTACTCTAAAAGGGTTAAAATCCCAAAATAATTCAAACTATCTTCATCAATACCAAAGTTATTAACAGTACCTTTCTAACTGAATTATTTAGCCTAGGGCAAGACTAACCATATACAACCACCCTGGAATAAATAATTTCAACAAAAACTATATTCTGCACTCCAATTAATGAAACATCATTTTGATGTCTTTTGACATAGCACTTCTCTCCTGTAAGCGGAAGATCCGTGTACCCCCATTAGCCCTCCTCATTCTCCCAACATATTATGTGGGAGTGTGACAAAGGCACTTATTCCCCTGAGAGAGATATTTATGCTCTTTCACGGGTAAATTGGGATTACTTGCAAAAAATAGTTTATACAATGTATCATCTAATCTCATATGTTTTTTGTTTACTCTTTACTCCAGAATTCACTGGTTTCTTTTCTATCTTTTCATCTCTTCAGTCCACACAGGTTGATCTGCGCAGTCAGCTCTGCATAACAAAAAGTAAGTCAAAACTATTTGATCTGTTGCCATGGCACCACTGAATATACTTTCCCTGAATGTTCAGGGAATAAATGTCCCTCAAAAAAGGACCAAAGTCTTCCGTACTTTCCATAACAAGAAGGCTCACATAGAAACACACTTCACCAAAGATTCTACTCCAAAATATATTTCTCCTTTTTATCAACAAATTTACACGGCTTCTGCCTGTACCAAGCAAAGGGGAACTCTAATTGCATTTCACCGATCCACACCATTCACCTTATCATCAGAAATTAAAGACCCAGAAGGTAGATACCTGATACTCATGGGTTATATAATGGATACAGCAATCACAGTGATTTCCTACTACGCTCCTAACAAACAACCTACACCATTCCTCTCACATATATTACAAGTGATTAATACACACAAAATAGGAACAGTGATAATGTGTGGGGATTCGAACCAGGTCCTCCTCCCATTTCTAGATAAATCACCTTTTACACCATCCAAAACCTCTAGATTACCTTTTTCTCAACTTCTTTCCAAATACATGCTGGTAGGTTAATTGGATCCTGTCTAAATTGGCCCTAGTATAGGTATGAATGTGAGTTAGGGACCTTAGATTGTAAGCTCCTTGAGGGTATAGGGACTGATGTGAATGTATAATATATATATGTAAAGCGCTGCGTAAATTGACAGCGCTATATAAGTACCTGAAATAAATAAATAAATAAATAAATAAATACAATCTGGTAGATTCGTGCAGAGAAAGTAACCCAATGAAAAAGAAATTCACTTATTTCTCGCACCCTCATCAAACCTTCACCAGAATAGATCATATTTTTCTAACAATAGGAATGATACCAGAAATTATTGCATCAGATATAATTCCGATTCCGTGGTCTGACCATAATGCAGTATACACTACTATAGCCTCAGCCATACCAAAAGCGCATGACCCAACGTGGTACATAACACTGTGGGAAGCTCATAAGCCTGTCTTGCGTGGTACAATACAAAGACAAATGGCACTAATTAAACGGGAACGCAAAAATCTAGCAAAAAAACTAGAACTCAATTTTAATGCAGCCTACATATCATTCCAAGATAATCCATCTCAGAGTACAAAATCTCATCTGGAAAAATCTAGATTGGAATACGATCTATTTCTCACTGAGTCAGTTGATAAATCCCTCAAACGCTCCAAACACAATTTCTACATGAATACAAACAAACCAGGTACATATTTGGCTCGGGCATTAAATTCAACTAACAAATCTTTCAAACCAATACGTTTGAAATTATCAAAAAATGTTTATACTTGTAATCCAGTTAAAATAGTCCATAAATTTCACTCACATCTCGCAACTTTATACAAGACAAACAATGAATTTAATCCTACAGAGGCTGAATCCTTCTTCTCAAAAATAACCTTACCTGAGTTATCTCAGAATCAAAAAAGCAGTTTGGATGAGCCTATAACTATAGATGAAGTTGCTAACGCCATAAAAGACCTAAAACTTAATAAAAGACCAGGCCCAGACGGCTACTCGGCTTTATACTATAAAACATTCTCAGAAATACTCTCTCCCATTCTCACTGAAACTTTTAACAAACTTCTAGATGGACATTCTTTTCGGCAAGAAACACTAATGGCAATTGTTTGTATGATCCCAAAACCCCTTTCTGATGATACTTCCTGTGTGAATTATCGGCCTATCTCTCTGTTAAACCTCGATATTAAATTATTAGCAAAAATAATAGCAAAACGCCTCAATAGCATTATAGGAAAATTAATACATAGAGATCAAGTAGGCTTCATGCCAAATAGACAGGCAGGCGATAATATACGCAGGGCAGTGTTATTGGCACATATTGCTAAAAAACGGAAAATCCCTTTATGTTTTCTATCTCTCGATATTAAGAGGGCATTTGACACAGTATCCTGGCAATATATGCAATATTCATTACAAACATGGGGTTTTGGACCCCACTTTTTAACATGGATCAAAGCATTATATAATAAACTCAAAGCCTATATAAAATATGCTGGATACAAATCTGAAGCCTTTAATATCGAAAGAGGTACCCGACAGGGTTGCCCATTATCTCCCTTATTATTTGCCCTTATACTCGAACCCATGGCCCAATACATCAGAACAAACCAAACTATAACTGGCATTGAAGTAGGAGGTATTACACACAAATTATGTATATTTGCAGACGATATATTACTTTTTCTATCATCACCACAGGTCTCTGGTCCTAACTTAATACCAGCTCTTGATGGATTTGCAGCCCTATCCGGCCTTAAGATTAATCCTAAGAAATGCCTAGTGCTTAATATTTCACTCACAAACATGGAATTGATCCCGGCTAGGGCTGCACTCCCATTCACATGGGCAGAAAAATCAATCCCATATCTTGGAATTCATTTAACAGCATCTCATTCTGACTTATTCTCAACCAATTATCCTCCTGTATTAAGACAGATCACAAATCTAATAAAACAATGGTCGCAACTTCCTTTATCCTGGATAGGGAAGATTAATGCAATCAAAATGACTATTCTACCCAAACTGCTTTATCTATTCAGAGTCCTCCCTATTCCAATTCCTTCCTTTTTTTTGAGAATAGTACAAAAAAGAGCAACTTCGTTTATATCGGGCTCTTCTAAACCACGTATACCTATACACACACTACATCTTCCCAAAAATAAAGGAGGCCTGGGATACCCTAATTTTACTAACTACTACAGAGCAGCACATTTGGCCAGTCTGTCCAAATACCATGCAAAACAGGAAATGCCATTATGGGTATTTATAGAGGCTTCAGAAAATGACCCTCTATTAATATCAAATTTATTATGGCTTGATCCTAAAGACCGCTTTAAAATTCATAATCCCATAACTAAACACTTCTTATCTCTCTGGGATAAACTAAAAACCAAATATCAGTTACAATCTCCACACAATCCTCTCCTTTCTTTTATCAGAAATCCGGCCTTTTATCCGGCATGGATCTACCCAAATTTTTTTAAAGCTTGGACAACATCAGGCATTCAGACACTAAATGACTTCATAGCATCTAAATCATTCCTTTCATTCCCATTGCTTAGAGAAAAATATGATCTACCAAACTCTGAGATATTTAGATATCTCCAAATCAAAAATTTCTATACACCATTCCTAAAGGGGGATACACCATTATCCCAATTATCCATTTTTGAATCAATCTGTACAAAAGATCCATTTGCTAAAGGTACAATTTCATCACTTTATAATCAATTATATGGAGTAGCAAATCTTAATAGACCCTCTTACGTTCAGAGGTGGGAGGAGGACCTGGGACGAACTTTAGAAGACACGGACTGGTCTAACATATGGCTCACATCTAAGTCATCTTCACCCAACATCTTAGCACTGGAGACAAATTATAAAGTCCTAACTCGCTGGTACCTTGTACCCGCTAGAGTGGCAAAATATTCACCTAATACCTCAGCTCTTTGTTTTCGAGGATGCCCAGAAATAGGCACATATTTACACATATGGTGGACGTGCCCAGTAATCTAAACCTTCTGGAAGGAAGTCTTTGTGATTGCATCTAAAATATTTAAAAAAATAATACAACCAGATCCATATTTAACTTTACTTAATCTAAAACCGGAATGGTTAACACTCTCTCAATTCAAACTTATGATCCAACTAATAACGGCTGCAAAACAAACAGTGGCCAAGGCATGGAAATCTCCTACATTGGTACTAGCAGAAACAATTCACAGAATGAATAATACAATGTCCCATGCTAAGATGGTAGCCATCGATCAAAATCAAATTCCAAAATTTGAAAAACTTTGGCATCCTTGGATAAAACAACAGTTCCTGTCAAACTTCAATGACTCTGTTCTGTTGCCATGGTAACAGATTAAATGACTTACAGAGACACCCATTCTAAGGCTTCAAAGAGAACTAAAAAGAATAATAAACTGACGAGCGGGACAACCTTGTGGACCATACCTCTACCTTTCAACCCTTTTTCTTCTTTCTCTTTCCTTTTCTCCACCTTATGATTAAAGCTCATTATCAGAATTTATTTGACCTATATACACTCTACTTGTAAACAATATGTATAGTAGGTATAAATCATTTAAATACCTACAAAAGTAACTAAGGAAATGATATATATCTTTAATTTAGGTTTACGTGAACCCAATGTTTAATATTTGAAATTTCATGATATTTACCTATATAAACCCTACTGTAAAACAATGAGCTTACTTTATAGATCCTTGTAAACTTACTTTATGTATCTTTATAACATTGTATACTCAATAAACTTCTTTTGACAAGGAAAAACAATAGAACAGAATAAAATATAATATATATATATTATATCTCTATTTTAATCTTTTCTATTCAAATTCATTTTATACGAAATTCGAATTTTGGAAGATGGTTTTATATATACAGTGGCTTGCGAAAGTATTCGCCCCCTTGAACTTTTCAACCTTTTGCCACATTTCAGGCTTCAAACATAAAGATATAAAATTGTAATTTTTGTGAAGAATCACCAACAAGTGGGACACAATTGTGAAGTGGAACGAAATCTATTGGATATTTTAAACTTTTTTAGCAATTAAAAAACTGAAAAGTGGTGCGTGCAAAATTATTCGGCCCCTTTACTTTCAGTGCAGAAAACTCACTCCAGAAGTTCAGCGAGGATCTCTGAATGATCCAATGTTGTCCTAAATGACTGTTGCTGATAAATAGAATCCACCTGTGTGTAATCAAGTCTCTGTAAATGCACCTGCTCTGTGATAGTCTGTTGAAAGCGCAGAGAGCATCATGAAGACCAAGGAACACACCAGGCAGGTCCGTAATACTGTTGTGGAGAAGTTTAAAGCCGGATTTGGATACAAAAAGATTTCCCAAGCTTTAAACATCCCAAGGAGCACTGTGCAAGCGATCATTTTGAAATGGAAGGAGTATCAGACCACTGCAAATCTACCAAGACCTGGCTGTCCCTCTAAACTTTCAGCTCAGACAAGGAGAAGACTGATCAGAGATGCAGCCAAGAGGCCCATGATCACTCTGGATGAACTGCAGAGAACTACAGCTGAGGTGGGAGAGTCTGTCCATAGGACAACAATCAGTCGTACACTGCACAAATCTGGCCTTTATGGAAGAGTGGCAAGAAGAAAGCCATTTCTCAAAGATATCCATAAAAAGTCTCATCTAAAGTTTGCCACAAGCCACCTGGGAGACACACCAAACATGTGGAAGAAGGTGCTCTGGTCCGATGAAACCAAAATCGAACTTTTTGGCCACAATGCAAAACGATATGTTTGGCGTAAAAGCAACACAGCTCATCACACTCAACACACCATCCCCACTGTCAAACATGTTGGTGGCAGCATCATGGTTTGGGCCTGCTTTTCTTCAGCAGGGACAGGGAAGATGGTTAAAATTGAGGGGAAGATGGATGCAGCCAAATACAGGACCATTCTGGATGAAAACCTGTTGGAGTCTGCAAAAGACCTGAAACTGGGATGGAGATTTATCTTCCAACAAGACAATGATCCCAAACATACAGCAAAATCTACAAAGGAATGGTTCACAAATAAACGTATCCAGGTGTTAGAATGGCCAAGTCAAAGTCCAGACCTGAATCCAATCGAGAATCTGTGGAAAGAGCTGAAAACTGCTGTTCACAAACGCTCTCCATCCAACCTCACTGAGCTCGAGCTGTTTTGCAAGGAAGAATGGGCAAGAATTTCAGTCTCTCGATGTGCAAAACTGATAGAGACATACCCAAAGCGACTTGCAGCTGTAATCACAGCAAAAGGTGGCTCTACAAAGTATTAACGCAAGGGGGCCGAATAATTTTGCACGCCCCACTTTTCATTTTTTTATTAGTTAAAAAAGTTTCAAAAATCCAAAAGATTTCGTTCCACTTCACAATTGTGTCCCACTTGTTGGTGATTCTTCACAAAAAAATAAAATTTTATATCTTTATGTTTGAAGCCTGAAATGTGGCAAAAGGTTGAAAAGTTCAAGGGGGCCGAATACTTTCGCAAGCCACTGTGTATATATATATACTATTATTTCTATTCTGTTCTATTGTTTTTCTATTATTTTCTATTATAGTCTGATCTTTTCTATTTGAATTCAAATTCATTCTATACAAAATTCGAATTTCGGAAAATAGTTATATAGAAATAGAATGAAATCAAATTCTAATAGAAAAGAATAGAATAGAAAAACAATAGAACAGTAGAACAGAATAGAAAGAAATATTATATATATAGATATATATATCTATATATATATATATATATATATATATATATATATATATATATATATAGATATATATATCTATCTATATATACCGTATTTATCGGCGTATAACAAGCACTTTTTCCCCCTTAAAATCAGGGGAAAATCACGGGTGCGTGTTATTGCGATCCTGAGCTCGGCTCTTCTCGGCCACTTTTGGCTTCACTCGAGCACCGCCCGAACCTAGCCGAGTGTACTCGGCTAGGTTCGGATAGCTCCGCTCACAGTCACGCCCATCCCGGACGGGACTACGAGAGGAGCCAAAAGTGAACGAGAGCCGCCGAGAAGAGCCGAGGACCGGCTCTGTGTATTTTGGCTCCGGCGGCACCATTTTCAAATCGCGGTCGGCGATTTTGAAGCTCAGATCGCAGGGGATCACAGGATTTTGCGAGCTGCAAGGCTGCACTGGGGCAAGGCTGCACTGGGATAAGGCTGCAATGGACACTGGGGAAGGCTGCACTGACAAGGCTGCACTGACATGGCTGCACTGGGGCAAGGCTGCACTGACATGGCTGCACTGACAAGGCTGCACTGACATGGCTGCACTGGGGCAAGGCTGCACTGAGAAGGCTGCAATGATGGGCATTTAAATGTAAGTTTTTTCCCTTAAACTTCCCTCCTAAAAGTTTTTTTTTCCTTAAAATTCCCTCCTAAACTTGGGGTGCGTGTTATACGCCGGTGCGTGTTATACACCGATAAATACGGTAATTTTTTTTGTTTTATTCTCTTCTATTGTTTTTTTATGCTTTTCTTTTCTATTATTTCTCATCACACTCAACACACCATCCCCACTGTCAAACATGTTGGTGGCAGCATCATGGTTTGGGCCTGCTTTTCTTCAGCAGGGACAGGGAAGATGGTTAAAATTGAGGGGAAGATGGATGCAGCCAAATACAGGACCATTCTGGATGAAAACCTGTTGGAGTCTGCAAAAGACCTGAAACTGGGATGGAGATTTATCTTCCAACAAGACAATGATCCCAAACATACAGCAAAATCTACAAAGGAATGGTTCACAAATAAACGTATCCAGGTGTTAGAATGGCCAAGTCAAAGTCCAGACCTGAATCCAATCGAGAATCTGTGGAAAGAGCTGAAAACTGCTGTTCACAAACGCTCTCTATCCAACCTCACTGAGCTCGAGCTGTTTTGCAAGGAAGAATGGGCAAGAATTTCAGTCTCTCGATGTGCAAAACTGATAGAGACATACCCAAAGCGACTTGCAGCTGTAATCACAGCAAAAGGTGGCTCTACAAAGTATTAACGCAAGGGGGCCGAATAATTTTGCACGCCCCACTTTTCATTTTTTTATTAGTTAAAAAAGTTTCAAAAATCCAAAAGATTTCGTTCCACTTCACAATTGTGTCCCACTTGTTGGTGATTCTTCACAAAAAAATAAAATTTTATATCTTTATGTTTGAAGCCTGAAATGTGGCAAAAGGTTGAAAAGTTCAAGGGGGCCGAATACTTTCGCAAGCCACTGTATATATATATATATATATATATATATATATATATATATATACTATTATTTCTATTCTGTTCTATTGTTTTTCTATTATTTTCTATTATATTCTGATCTTTTCTATTTGAATTCAAATTCATTCTATACAAAATTCGAATTTCGGAAAATAGTTATATAGAAATAGAATGAAATCAAATTCTAATAGAAAAGAATAGAATAGAAAAACAATAGAACAGTAGAACAGAATAGAAAGAAATATTATATATATAGATATATATATCTATATATATCTATATATATATAAATATATATATATATAGATATATATAGATATATATATCTATCTATATATACCGTATTTATCGGCGTATAACAAGCACTTTTTCCCCCTTAAAATCAGGGGAAAATCACGGGTGCGTGTTATTGCGATCCTGAGCTCGGCTCTCCTCGGCCACTTTTGGCTTCACTCGAGCACCGCCCGAACCTAGCCGAGTGTACTCGGCTAGGTTCGGATAGCTCCGCTCACAGTCACGCCCATCCCGGACGGGACTACGAGAGGAGCCAAAAGTGAACGAGAGCCGCCGAGAAGAGCCGAGGACCGGCTCTGTGTATTTTGGCTCCGGCGGCACCATTTTCAAATCGCGGTCGGCGATTTTGAAGCTCAGATCGCAGGGGATCACAGGATTTTGCGAGCTGCAAGGCTGCACTGGGGCAAGGCTGCACTGGGATAAGGCTGCAATGGACACTGGGGAAGGC
>JBBDGP010002731.1:0-42500 GCA_037952835.1 Lithobates septentrionalis
GAGAACACAGGAGCACTGTAGCTGGGGGGGCAAGTTGCTGGGCAGAGAACACAGGAGAGCTGTGGCTGGGGGGAAGCTGCTGGGCAGAGAACACAGGAGAGCTGTGGCTGGGGGGGAAGTTGCTGGGCAGAGAACACAGGAGAGCTGTGGCTGGGGGGGAAGTTGCTGGGCAGAGAACACATGAGAGCTGTGGCTGGGGGGGAGTTGCTGGGCAGAGAACACAGGAGAGCTGTGGCTGGGGGGGAGTTGCTGGGCAGAGAACACGGGAGAGCTGTGGCTGGGGGGGATTTGCTGGGCAGAGAACACAGGAGAGCTGTGGCTGGGGGGGAAGTTGCTGGGCAGAGAACACAGGAGAGCTGTGGCTGGGGGGGGAAGTTGCTGGGCAGAGAACACAAGAGAGCTGTGGCTGGGGGGGGGGGAGTTGCTGGGCAGAGAACACAGGAGAGCTGTGGCTGGGGGGAAGTTGCTGGGCAGAGAACACAGGAGAGCTGTGGCTGGGGGGGAAGTTGCTGGGCAGAGAACACAGGAGAGCTGTGGCTGGGGGGGAGTTGCTGGGCAGAGAACACAGGAGAGCTGTGACTGGGGGGGGAGGCTGGGCAGAGAACACAGGAGCACTGTAGCTGGGGGGGCAAGTTGCTGGGCAGAGAACACAGGAGAGTTGTGGCTGGGGGGAAGCTGCTGGGCAGAGAACACAGGAGAGCTGTGGCTGGGGGGGAAGTTGCTGGGCAGAGAACACAGGAGAGCTGTGGCTGGGGGGAGTTGCTGGGCAGAGAACACAGGAGAGCTGTGGCTGGGGGGGAGTTGCTGGGCAGAGAACACGGGAGAGCTGTGGCTGGGGGGGAGTTGCTGGGCAGAGAACACAGGAGAGCTGTGGCTGGGGGGGAGTTGCTGGGCAGAGAACACAGGAGAGCTGTGGCTGGGGGGGAAGTTGCTGGGCAGAGAACACAGGAGAGCTGTGGTTGGGGGGGGGAGTTGCTGGGCAGAGAACACAGGAGAGCTGTGGCTGGGGGGGAGTTGCTGGGCAGAGAACACAGGAGAGCTGTGGCTGGGGGGGGGGGGGGGGAGTTTCTGGGCAGAGAACACAGGAGAGCTGTGGCTGGGGGGGAAGTTGCTGGGCAGAGAACACAGGAGAGCTGTGGTTGGGGGGGAAGTTGCTGGGCAGAGAACACAGGAGAGCTGTGGCTGGGGGGGAAGTTGCTGGGCAGAGAACACAGGAGAGCTCTAGCTGGGGGGAAGTTGCTGGGCAGAGAACACAGGAGTGCTGTGGTTGGGGGGAAGTTGCTGGGCAGAGAACACAGGAGAGAGGGGTAGAGAAGGAAGCGCCACCTGAGTGTAGTATTAACAAATGATGTTTAATGACACCAGGTAAAAACACACTTACAGGATAAAAACATATAAAAGGCTCATCTGTATGGGTATGTGGTCCTCAGTGTTCCCTCTTATCCTGTGGTGGTGACGCTGCAGGGATGCTGGGCTGCAGAAGGTGGATTACCAGCCGGGAGCTCCTTCTGTGGCCATCAGGAAGAGACTAGGGGCCGGCGTGGAGCGCACGTGAAGCGTGCATGACGTCACAGGTCCTCCGTCTGCTTCTGGGTTCGGTATCCAGGGGAGGGATCGTCCAGGGAGGAGGGCTAGCAGAGAGGTTGAGAGAAGGCTACGCGCTCGGAGCCACTGCTCCTTCAATAGGCTGGGGGCGGGGTTGCTGGGCAGAGAACACAGGAGAGCTGTGGCTGGGGGGAAGTTGCTGGGCAGAGAACACAGGAGAGCTGTGGCTGGGGGGAAGTTGCTGGGCAGAGAACACAGGAGAGCTGTGGCTGGAGGGGGAAGTTGCTGGGCAGGGAACACAGGAGAGCTGTGGCTGGGGGGGGGGGAGTTGCTGGGCAGAGAACACAGGAGAGCTGTGGCTGGGGGGAAGTTGCTGGGCAGAGAACACAGGAGAGCTGTAGCTGGGGGGAAGTTGCTGGGCAGAGAACACAGGAGAGCTGTGGTTGGGGGGGAAGTTGCTGGGCAGAGAACACAGGAGAGCTGTGGCTGGGGGGAAGTTGCTGGGCAGAGAACACAGGAGAGCTGTGGTTGGGGGGGAAGTTGCTGGGCAGAGAACACAGGAGAGCTGTGGTTGGGGGGGAAGTTGCTGGGCAGAGAACACAGGAGAGCTGTGGTTGGGGGGGAAGTTGCTGGGCAGAGAACACAGGAGAGCTGTGGTTGGGGGGGAAGTTGCTGGGCAGAGAACACAGGAGAGCTGTGGCTGGGGGGGGGAGTTGCTGGGCAGAGAACACAGGAGAGCTGTGGCTGGGGGGGGGGGAGTTGCTGGGCAGAGAACACAGGAGAGCTGTGGTTGGGGGGGAAGTTGCTGGGCAGAGAACACAGGAGAGCTGTGGCTGGGGGGGAGTTGCTGGGCAGAGAACACAGGAGAGCTGTGGCTGGAGGAGGGGGAGTTGCTGGGCAGAGAACACAGGAGAGCTGTGGCTGGGGGGGAGTTGCTGGGCAGAGAACACAGGAGAGCTGTGGCTGGGGGAGGGGGAGTTGCTGGGCAGAGAACACAGGAGAGCTGTGATGAAGTGATGAGGTCTCTCCATCAGAGGGCGTGGTTACACATTTTGGAGCTCCACCCCTTTGTCAAACCATAGGGAAAGGGTGAGTATTCATTGGTGCACTGATTTTATAGGGAAAATGGGGAGGAGTGTAGGCAGTGGCTCCTCCCTCATAGTCTGACATCTCATGAGGCCAAGTAAAATGAGAAATGTGGGCAGATGACTTTGTCATATGATGTGTTTAAAAACTGACAAGTCAAAAACATTGAGGAGTCCAAGACTTCAATAAAGGCATAAGCCAAAAACTGGGCACATATAGAAAAATACCGCAAGGGAGGCTGGGCAAAAACCTTTTTTTTTGTATCAAAGAAATTTCCATAAGTTGTAGTGTTTATATAAAAAGCAGTTTAAGAAGGCATTTTATTTGAATTGTTCAAAGAGAGGTTACAAAAATAGCAAAAATACTGAAACAACAACAAAAGCAAATATACTGTATGTGTCGGTCTATGGAACATAAATGTCAGACGTGCTTCTCCACTGGATTGATCCACATGGCAGTAACTGCCCTCTGTGATATCTGTACGGAGAGCAAAGTTAAGTGAATAAAAAAATTTGACACATATGGTTGGATAAAAAAAAAAAAAAGTACAGTATTTTTCGATCCATCCACGCACTCCCCCCCCCCCCCCCCCCCCAAAATGGAGGAAATGTCTTATGGAGCGAATATTGAACAGCCTCCCCTCTGCATCGCCGCGGTCACCATGTTAGAATACTGACGTTCAGCATTTCTGTGGCAGAAGAGAGGACAAGATGTGAGGCGCATCCTGGCAGGGGTGTACCAGAGGGGGGGCAGTCCGCCCTGGGTGCCACGCATGGTGGTGTCAGTGGTGTTGCTATGGCAGTGTATCCACACCCAGGTCAAGGGACACCCATCAGAGGTGACACCATTCCGAGAGCAGCAAGAGCCCTGGCTGCTCCGTTTGTTTTTTTTATTTTTCAGCCGGAAGACTCCGGGCGCCATGGCCACACTAGCCTGGTCCATTCTGTCACTTCCTTCTCCTCCCACCGGTAGCTGCTTCTGCAAACTGTGTCCACAGTCCTCTGGATCTTCCAAGATGCCACCCACCCGGGTGTATATGAGGCTGAGAGCCAGCCAGCCGCCCACCGGGGGAGGGGATTGTGAAATGCAATGGCAGTGTCCTCCACTGCCTGAGGTCAGCTGGTGACAAGGGGGTGGGAGCAGGGTACCGAGCGGCACTTTCAGGGGGGCGGCAAACTGATGCCCGCCAGCCAGTCTGTTCTGCCCACTCCGCTGCCTATGAGGGAGCATACAGACGAGCAGACTTTTTGACCGGACTCGAGTCCATCTGAAAGATTTGAAGCATGTTCCAAATCTAAAGTCAGATTTTCGACCGAAAAAGTCAGCTGCAGGTCCGATGAAGCCCATACACAATTGAATTGTCCGCCGGACCAGTCCGGTCGAAAAGTCCGCTCGTGTGTACGTGGCTTTAAAGACTGGGATGCCATTAAAGCTCATGTGCGTGTAAAGGCAGGTGTCCCAATACTTTTGATAAAATAGTGTATCTCCCATAGTTTGTGGTCTCTATAACTTTCCTACAGATAAATAATATACACTGATTTGGGTTATTTTCACCAAAGAAATGGAGCAGAATACATTTTGGCGGAAATTAATGAAGAAAGATTATTTGCAAAATTATGTAACAGAAACAAAGAAAAAAGTGTTTTTTTTGTTTTTGTTTTTTAATTTTTAGTTATTTTGTGGTTTGTGTAGCATCCTCTGTGTTCCGTGTAGAACAATGTAGTTGGGCTCCTCTGTATGAAGCGGGGGGGAGGGGATTTGCTTAGAGTTAGTATGGCAGAGCTCCAAGGGCTGAGTCTCTGTCGCCTCCCCCTGGTTTCTAGAACTGCTGGAGAGTTTTAGAACTTAGAGGGCAGAAATGAGGCCTGGATATTTATGGAGTCTCCTCCAATCCCTGGGTGGGGATGGCCTAGAAGATGAAGAGACAGGCCATAAATATTCCAGAGTCTGGCCATGTGGTGAGCAGAGCCCGGTGGCCTGGAGGGGACTCCTTTGATGGGGGGGGCTGTACTCCTGGGCAGAAGGAAATAGCCAGAGGACGAGAGAGAGAGAGAGAGAGAGAGAGAGAGAGAGAGAGAGAACAGTAGAGGAAGCGTAACACCCTTCAGCCTCAGCTAGACTTAGCTGGGATCACCCTGGGAGCCATTGGGACCTGTCCAGCAAGAAGACCTGTTCAGGAGTCACATGTGCCACAGAATTCACCAAAGGTACTGAGTGAGTAACTTCAACCACCACACCCAGAGCCCCACCAGAGCCTGATAGAGGAGGAGCAGCCAGGTACAAGACCCAGCTAGTCTTCTAACAAGGGTCATCTTAGAGCCATTCAAAGCCAGTACAGCTACCCTACACCTCTTGCTTGGGGAATCTAAAGAGCAGCCAGGTGCCTTGACATCTTTTACTTAAACAGATCACCTGTATTCGGGGCTTGGAGAACTTTCTTTACCAGCTGAGCTAATCTGTATTCCTATGGGAGGTCAGCCTTGTGATTTTTGGTAGCCAGAGACAGTTTCAAATCCTCAAGTTGCATTCAAGTTACAGTTCTGGGAAAAATCCTGTTACCTAGATGTGCATGTGGGGCAGGGGCAGATCCAGAGTCTAGTCTCAGGGGGGGGCACTGCCAAAATTTTTGGGGGCAATTTGTCGGGGGTAATGGCTGCTGTTGGCGCTTCAATCATCACGGCACCATGGTTGTTATGGTGTCAGGATGCTTGAAGTGCATTATTTCTCTTATTACATTGTAATATAAAATGAAATAGTTCAGCTCACCATAATGCAGAATCAGTGGGAGCCCTGAGTGTGTCACTTTCCACCATCACCTGTTATCAGAAGCGGATTGTCACTGCCAGTGGCCAGTGACAATGTCCTTGTTGTCCCAGAGGGAAGGCGGGCAGTGAGAGTTTATCTTATCTAATGGTGGTCTTCTTTTAGATGCAGAAATGCGGTGATGCGGGGGGGGGGGGGGGGGGGGGGGGCGGTGAGAGACAGTGGCGTCTCCAGATTTCATATTTAGGGGGGGCACATGGGGGGGACAGGGACAAAAGTAGGGGGGCAACTATAAAATGCAATTATATACACACACACACACATATAAATACACAGTGCCTTGAAAAAGTATTGGTGGATGCAGCCAGGTGGAGGGGAGGAGAGGGTGGGAGCAGCCAGGTGGAAGAGAGGAGAGGGTGGGAGCAGCCAGGTGGAAGAGAGGAGAGGGTGGGAGCAGCCAGGTGGAAGAGAGGAGAGGGTGGGAGCAGCCAGGTGGAAGAGAGGAGAGGGTGGGAGCAGCCGGGTGGAGGGGAGGACAGGGTGGGAGCAGCCGGGTGGAGGGGAGGACAGGGTGGGAGCAGCCGGGTGGAAGCAGCCGGGTGGAGGGGAGGACAGGGTGGGAGCAGCCAGGTGGAAGGGAGGACAGGGTGGGAGCAGCCAGGTGGAAGGGAGGACAGGGTGGGAGCAGCCAGGTGGAAGGGAGGACAGGGTGGGAGCAGCCAGGTGGAAGGGAGGACAGGGTGGGAGCAGCCAGGTGGAAGGGAGGACAGGGTGGGAGCAGCCAGGTGGAGGGGGACAGGGTGGGAGCAGCCAGGTGGAGGGGGGACAGGGTGGGAGCAGCCAGGTGGAGGGGAGGACAGGGTGGGAGCAGCCAGGTGGAGGGGGGACAGGGTGGGAGCAGCCAGGTGGAAGGGAGGACAGGGTGGGATCAGCCAGTTGGAGGGGAGGACAGGGTGGGAACAGCCGGGTGGAGGGGAGGACAGGGTGGGAGCAGCCGAGAGGACAGGGTGGGAGCAGCCGGGTGGAGGGGAGGACAGGGTGGGAGCAGCCGGGTGGAGGAGAGGACAGGGTGGGAGCAGCCGGGTGGAGGAGAGGACAGGGTGGGAGCAGCCGGGTGGAAGGGAGGACAGGGTGGGAGCAGCCGGGTGGAAGGGAGGACAGGGTGGGAGCAGCCGGGTGGAAGGGAGGACAGGGTGGGAGCAGCCGGGTGGAAGGGAGGACAGGGTGGGAGCAGCCAGGTGGAAGGGGAGGACAGGGTGGGAGCAGCCAGGTGGAAGGGGAGGACAGGGTGGGAGCAGCCAGGTGGAAGGGAGGACAGGGTGGGAGCAGCCAGGTGGAAGGGAGGACAGGGTGGGAGCAGCCAGGTGGAAGGGAGGACAGGGTGGGAGCAGCCAGGTGGAAGGGAGGACAGGGTGGGAGCAGCCAGGTGGAGGGGAGGACAGGGTGGGAGCAGCCAGGTGGAAGGGGAGGACAGGGTGGGAGCAGCCAGGTGGAAGGGAGGACAGGGTGGGAGCAGCCAGGTGGAAGGGAGGACAGGGTGGGAGCAGCCAGGTGGAAGGGAGGACAGGGTGGGAGCAGCCAGGTGGAAGGGAGGACAGGGTGGGAGCAGCCGGGTGGAGGGAGGACAGGGTGGGAGCAGCCGGGTGGAGGGAGGACAGGGTGGGAGCAGCCAGGTGGAGGGAGGACAGGGTGGGAGCAGCCGGGTGGAAGGGAGGACAGGGTGGGAGCAGCCGGGTGGAGGGAGGACAGGGTGGAGGCAGCGCCCTGGAGGAGGGGAGGACAGGGTGGGAGCAGCCGGGTGGAGGGGAGGACAGGGTGGGAGCAGCCGGGTGGAGGGGAGGACAGGGTGGGAGCAGCCGGGTGGAGGGGAGGACAGGGTGGGAGCAGCCGGGTGGAGGGAGGACAGGGTGGGAGCAGCCGGGTGGAGGAGAGGACAGGGTGGGAGCAGCCGGGTGGAGGGGAGGACAGGGTGGGAGCAGCCGGGTGGAGGGGAGGACAGGGTGGGAGCAGCCGGGTGGAGGGGAGGACAGGGTGGGAGCAGCCGGGTGGAAGGGGAGGACAGGGTGGGAGCAGCCGGGTGGAAGGGAGGACAGGGTGGGAGCAGCCGGGTGGAGGGGAGGACAGGGTGGGAGCAGCCGGGTGGAAGGGGAGGACAGGGTGGGAGCAGCCGGGTGGAAGGGAGGACAGGGTGGGAGCAGCCGGGTGAAAGGGGAGGACAGGGTGGGAGCAGCCGGGTGGAGGGGAGGACAGGGTGGGAGCAGCCGGGTGGAAGGGAGGACAGGGTGGGAGCAGCCGGGTGAAAGGGAGGACAGGGTGGGAGCAGCCAGGTGGAAGGGAGGACAGGGTGGGAGCAGCCAGGTGGAAGGGAGGACAGGGTGGGAGCAGCCAGGTGGAAGGGAGGACAGGGTGGGAGCAGCCAGGTGGAGGGGAGGACAGGGTGGGAGCAGCCAGGTGGAGGGGAGGACAGGGTGGGAGCAGCCAGGTGGAGGGGAGGACAGGGTGGGAGCAGCCAGGTGGAAGGGAGGACAGGGTGGGATCAGCCAGGTGGAGGGGAGGACAGGGTGGGAACAGCCGGGTGGAAGGGAGGACAGGGTGGGAGCAGCCGGGTGGAAGGGAGGACAGGGTGGGAGCAGCCGGGTGGAGGGGAGGACAGGGTGGGAGCAGCCGGGTGGAAGGGAGGACAGGGTGGGAGCAGCCGGGTGGGAGGGGAGGACAGGGTGGGAGCAGCCGGGTGGAGGGAGGACAGGGTGGGAGCAGCCGGGTGGAGGGGGGACAGGGTGGGAGCAGCCGGGTGAAAGGGAGGACAGGGTGGGAGCAGCCAGGTGGAGGGGAGGACAGGGTGGGAGCAGCCAGGTGGAGGGGAGGACAGGGTGGGAGCAGCCAGGTGGAGGGGAGGACAGGGTGGGAGCAGCCAGGTGGAGGGGAGGACAGGGTGGGAGCAGCCAGGTGGAGGGGGGACAGGGTGGGAGCAGCCAGGTGGAAGGGAGGACAGGGTGGGAGCAGCCAGGTGGAAGGGAGGACAGGGTGGGAGCAGCCAGGTGGAAGGGAGGACAGGGTGGGAGCAGCCAGGTGGAGGGGAGGACAGGGTGGGAGCAGCCAGGTGGA
Source organism: Lithobates septentrionalis (assembly GCA_037952835.1). NCBI lineage: Eukaryota > Metazoa > Chordata > Amphibia > Anura > Ranidae > Lithobates > Lithobates septentrionalis. The sequence goes on from JBBDGP010002731.1 coordinate 8,500, forward strand.
GGGGAGGACAGGGTGGGAGCAGCCAGGTGGAGGGGGGACAGGGTGGGAGCAGCCAGGTGGAAGGGAGGACAGGGTGGGATCAGCCAGTTGGAGGGGAGGACAGGGTGGGAACAGCCGGGTGGAAGGGGAGGACAGGGTGGGAGCAGCCGGGTGGAAGGGAGGACAGGGTGGGAGCAGCCGGGTGGAGGGGAGGACAGGGTGGGAGCAGCCGGGTGGAAGGGGAGGACAGGGTGGGAGCAGCCGGGTGGAGGGGAGGACAGGGTGGGAGCAGCCGGGTGGAGGGGAGGACAGGGTGGGAGCAGCCGGGTGGAGGGGGGACAGGGTGGGAGCAGCCGGGTGAAAGGGAGGACAGGGTGGGAGCAGCCAGGTGGAGGGGAGGACAGGGTGGGAACAGCCAGGTGGAGGGGAGGACAGGGTGGGAGCAGCCAGGTGGAAGGGAGGACAGGGTGGGAGCAGCCAGGTGGAAGGGAGGACAGGGTGGGAGCAGCCAGGTGGAAGGGAGGACAGGGTGGGAGCAGCCAGGTGGAAGCGAGGACAGGGTGGGAGCAGCCAGGTGGAAGGGAGGACAGGGTGGGAGCAGCCAGGTGGAAGGGGAGGACAGGGTGGGAGCAGCCAGGTGGAGGGGGGACAGGGTGGGAGCAGCCAGGTGGAGGGGGGACAGGGTGGGAACAGCCAGGTGGAGGGGGGACAGGGTGGGAGCAGCCAGGTGGAGGGGAGGACAGGGTGGGAGCAGCCAGGTGGAGGGGGGACAGGGTGGGAGCAGCCAGGTGGAAGGGAGGACAGGGTGGGAGCAGCCGGGTGAAAGGGAGGACAGGGTGGGAACAGGCAGGTGGAAGGGAAGACAGGGTGGGAGCAGCCGGGTGGAGGAGAGGACAGGGTGGGAGCAGCCGGGTGGAGGAGAGGACAGGGTGGGAGCAGCCGGGTGGAGGAGAGGACAGGGTGGGAGCAGCCGGGTGGAGGGGAGGACAGGGTGGGAGCAGCCGGGTGGAGGGGAGGACAGGGTGGGAGCAGCCGGGTGGAAGGGAGGACAGGGTGGGAGCAGCCGGGTGGAAGGGAGGACAGGGTGGGAGCAGCCGGGTGGAGGGGAGGACAGGGTGGGAGCAACCGGGTGGAGGGGAGGACAGGGTGGGAGCAGCCGGGTGGAGGAGAGGACAGGGTGGGAGCAGCCGGGTGGAGGAGAGGACAGGGTGGGAGCAGCCGGGTGGAGGAGAGGACAGGGTGGGAGCAGCCGGGTGGAGGAGAGGACAGGGTGGGAGCAGCCGGGTGGAGGAGAGGACAGGGTGGGAGCAGCCGGGTGGAGGAGAGGACAGGGTGGGAGCAGCCGGGTGGAGGGAGGACAGGGTGGGAGCAGCCGGGTGGAGGGGAGGACAGGGTGGGAGCAGCCGGGTGGAGGGGAGGACAGGGTGGGAGCAGCCGGGTGGAGGGGAGGACAGGGTGGGAGCAGCCGGGTGGAGGGAGGACAGGGTGGGAGCAGCCGGGTGGAAGGGAGGACAGGGTGGGAGCAGCCGGGTGGAAGGGAGGACAGGGTGGGAGCAGCCGGGTGGAAGGGAGGACAGGGTGGGAGCAGCCGGGTGAAAGGGAGGACAGGGTGGGAGCAGCCGGGTGAAAGGGAGGACAGGGTGGGAGCAGCCGGGTGAAAGGGAGGACAGGGGGAGCAGCCAGGTGGAAAGGGAGGACAGGGGGGAGCAGCCAGGTGGAAGGGAGGACAGGGTGGGAGCAGCCAGGTGGAAGGGAGGACAGGGTGGGAGCAGCCAGGTGGAAGGGAGGACAGGGTGGGAGCAGCCAGGTGGAAGGGAGGACAGGGTGGGAGCAGCCAGGTGGAAGGGAGGACAGGGTGGGAGCAGCCAGGTGGAAGGGAGGACAGGGTGGGAGCAGCCAGGTGGAAGGGGAGGACAGGGTGGGAGCAGCCAGGTGGAGGGGGGACAGGGTGGGAGCAGCCAGGTGGAGGAGGGACAGGGTGGGAGCAGCCAGGTGGAGGGGAGGACAGGGTGGGAGCAGCCAGGTGGAGGGGAGGACAGGGTGGGAGCAGCCAGGTGGAGGGGAGGACAGGGTGGGAGCAGCCAGGTGGAGGGAGGACAGGGTGGGAGCAGCCAGGTGGAAGGGAGGACAGGGTGGGATCAGCCAGGTTGGAAGGGAGGACAGGGTGGGAGCAGCCAGGTGGAAGGGAGGACAGGGTGGGAGCAGCCAGGTGGAAGGGAGGACAGGGTGGGAGCAGCCAGGTGGAAGGGAGGACAGGGTGGGAGCAGCCAGGTGGAAGGGGGACAGGGTGGGAGCAGCTAGGTGGAGGGGAGGACAGGGTGGAGCAGCCAGGTGGAAGGGAGGACAGGGTGGGAGCAGCCAGGTGGAAGGGGGACAGGGTGGGAGCAGCCAGGTGGAGGGGGACAGGGTGGGAGCAGCTAGGTGGAGGGGAGGACAGGGTGGGAGCAGCCAGGTGGAGGGGGGACAGGGTGGGAGCAGCCAGGTGGAAGGGAGGACAGGGTGGGATCAGCCAGTTGGAGGGAGGACAGGGTGGGAACAGCCGGGTGGAAGGGAGGACAGGGTGGGAGCAGCCGGGTGGAGGGGAGGACAGGGTGGGAGCAGCCGGGTGGAGGGGAGGACAGGGTGGGAGCAGCCGGGTGGAAGGGAGGACAGGGTGGGAGCAGCCGGGTGGAGGGGAGGACAGGGTGGGAGCAGCCGGGTGGAGGGGAGGACAGGGTGGGAGCAGCCGGGTGGAGGGGAGGACAGGGTGGGAGCAGCCAGGTGGAGGGGGGACAGGGTGGGAGCAGCCGGGTGAAAAGGGAGGACAGGGTGGGAGCAGCCAGGTGGAGGGGAGGACAGGGTGGGAACAGCCAGGTGGAGGGGAGGACAGGGTGGGAGCAGCCAGGTGGAGGACAGGGTGGGAGCAGCCAGGTGGAAGGGAGGACAGGGTGGGAGCAGCCAGGTGGAAGGGAGGACAGGGTGGGAGCAGCCAGGTGGAAGGGAGGACAGGGTGGGAGCAGCCAGGTGGAAGGGAGGACAGGGTGGGAGCAGCCAGGTGGAAGGGAGGACAGGGTGGGAGCAGCCGGGTGGAGGGGGGACAGGGTGGGAGCAGCCGGGTGGAGGGGAGGACAGGGTGGGAGCAGCCGGGTGGAGGGGGGACAGGGTGGGAGCAGCCGGGTGGAGGGAGGACAGGGTGGGAGCAGCCGGGTGGAGGGGAGGACAGGGTGGGAGCAGCCGGGTGGAGGGAGGACAGGGTGGGAGCAGCCGGGTGGAGGGGAGGACAGGGTGGGAGCAGCCGGGTGGAGGGGAGGACAGGGTGGGAGCAGCCGGGTGGAGGGGAGGACAGGGTGGGAGCAACCGGGTGGAGGGAGGACAGGGTGGGAGCAGCCTGGTGGAGGAGAGGACAGGGTGGGAGCAGCCGGGTGGAGGAGAGGACAGGGTGGGAGCAGCCGGGTGGAGGGAGAGGACAGGGTGGGAGCAGCCGGGTGGAGGGGAGGACAGGGTGGGAGCAGCCGGGTGGAGGGGACAGGGAGGACAGGGTGGGAGCAGCCGGGTGGAGGGGAGGACAGGGTGGGAGCAGCCGGGTGGAGGGGAGGACAGGGTGGGAGCAGCCGGGTGGAGGGGAGGACAGGGTGGGAGCAGCCAGGTGGAGGGGGGACAGGGTGGGAGCAGCCGGGTGAAAGGGAGGACAGGGTGGGAGCAGCCAGGTGGAGGGGAGGACAGGGTGGGAACAGCCAGGTGGAGGGGAGGACAGGGGTGGGAGCAGCCAGGTGGAAGGGAGGACAGGGTGGGAGCAGCCAGGTGGAAGGGAGGACAGGGTGGGAGCAGCCAGGTGGAAGGGAGGACAGGGTGGGAGCAGCCAGGTGGAAGGGAGGACAGGGTGGGAGCAGCCAGGTGGAAGCGAGGACAGGGTGGGAGCAGCCAGGTGGAAGGGAGGACAGGGTGGGAGCAGCCAGGTGGAAGGGAGGACAGGGTGGGAGCAGCCAGGTGGAGGGGGGACAGGGTGGGAGCAGCCAGGTGGAGGGGGGACAGGGTGGGAGCAGCCAGGTGGAGGGGGGACAGGGTGGGAGCAGCCAGGTGGAGGGGAGGACAGGGTGGGAGCAGCCAGGTGGAGGGGGGACAGGGTGGGAGCAGCCAGGTGGAAGGGAGGACAGGGTGGGATCAGCCAGTTGGAGGGGAGGACAGGGTGGGAGCAGCCGGGTGAAAGGGAGGACAGGGTGGGAACAGGCAGGTGGAAGGGAAGACAGGGTGGGAGCAGCCGGGTGGAGGAGAGGACAGGGTGGGAGCAGCCGGGTGGAGGAGAGGACAGGGTGGGAGCAGCCGGGTGGAGGGGAGGACAGGGTGGGAGCAGCCGGGTGGAGGGGAGGACAGGGTGGGAGCAGCCGGGTGGAGGGGAGGACAGGGTGGGAGCAGCCGGGTGGAAGGGAGGACAGGGTGGGAGCAGCCGGGTGAAAGGGAGGACAGGGTGGGAGCAGCCGGGTGAAAGGGAGGACAGGGTGGGAGCAGCCGGGTGAAAGGGAGGACAGGGTGGGAGCAGCCGGGTGGAGGGGAGGACAGGGTGGGAACAGCCGGGTGGAAGGGAGGACAGGGTGGGAGCAGCCGGGTGGAAGGGAGGACAGGGTGGGAGCAGCCGGGTGGAAGGGAGGACAGGGTGGGAGCAGCCGGGTGGAAGGGAGGACAGGGTGGGAGCAGCCGGGTGGAGGGGAGGACAGGGTGGGAGCAGCCAGGTGGAGGGGGGACAGGGTGGGAGCAGCCAGGTGGAGGGGGGACAGGGTGGGAGCAGCCAGGTGGAGGGGAGGACAGGGTGGGAGCAGCCAGGTGGAGGGGGGACAGGGTGGGAGCAGCCAGGTGGAAGGGAGGACAGGGTGGGATCAGCCAGTTGGAGGGGAGGACAGGGTGGGAACAGCCGGGTGGAAGGGAGGACAGGGTGGGAGCAGCCGGGTGGAGGAGAGGACAGGGTGGGAGCAGCCGGGTGGAGGAGAGGACAGGGTGGGAGCAGCCGGGTGGAAGGGAGGACAGGGTGGGAGCAGCCGGGTGAAAGGGAGGACAGGGTGGGAGCAGCCGGGTGGAGGAGAGGACAGGGTGGGAGCAGCCGGGTGGAGGAGAGGACAGGGTGGGAGCAGCCGGGTGGAGGGGAGGACAGGGTGGGAGCAGCCGGGTGGAAGGGAGGACAGGGTGGGAGCAGCCGGGTGGAGGGGAGGACAGGGTGGGAGCAGCCGGGTGGAGGGGAGGACAGGGTGGGAGCAGCCGGGTGGAGGGGAGGACAGGGTGGGAGCAGCCAGGTGGAGGGGGGACAGGGTGGGAGCAGCCGGGTGAAAGGGAGGACAGGGTGGGAGCAGCCAGGTGGAGGGGAGGACAGGGTGGGAACAGCCAGGTGGAGGGGAGGACAGGGTGGGAGCAGCCAGGTGGAAGGGAGGACAGGGTGGGAGCAGCCAGGTGGAAGGGAGGACAGGGTGGGAGCAGCCAGGTGGAAGGGAGGACAGGGTGGGAGCAGCCAGGTGGAAGGGAGGACAGGGTGGGAGCAGCCAGGTGGAAGCGAGGACAGGGTGGGAGCAGCCAGGTGGAAGGGAGGACAGGGTGGGAGCAGCCAGGTGGAAGGGAGGACAGGGTGGGAGCAGCCAGGTGGAGGGGGGACAGGGTGGGAGCAGCCAGGTGGAGGGGGGACAGGGTGGGAGCAGCCAGGTGGAGGGGGGACAGGGTGGGAGCAGCCAGGTGGAGGGGAGGACAGGGTGGGAGCAGCCAGGTGGAGGGGGGACAGGGTGGGAGCAGCCAGGTGGAAGGGAGGACAGGGTGGGATCAGCCAGTTGGAGGGGAGGACAGGGTGGGAGCAGCCGGGTGAAAGGGAGGACAGGGTGGGAACAGGCAGGTGGAAGGGAAGACAGGGTGGGAGCAGCCGGGTGGAGGAGAGGACAGGGTGGGAGCAGCCGGGTGGAGGAGAGGACAGGGTGGGAGCAGCCGGGTGGAGGGGAGGACAGGGTGGGAGCAGCCGGGTGGAGGGGAGGACAGGGTGGGAGCAGCCGGGTGGAGGGGAGGACAGGGTGGGAGCAGCCGGGTGGAGGGGAGGACAGGGTGGGAGCAGCCGGGTGGAAGGGAGGACAGGGTGGGAGCAGCCGGGTGAAAGGGAGGACAGGGTGGGAGCAGCCGGGTGAAAGGGAGGACAGGGTGGGAGCAGCCGGGTGAAAGGGAGGACAGGGTGGGAGCAGCCGGGTGGAGGGGAGGACAGGGTGGGAACAGCCGGGTGGAAGGGAGGACAGGGTGGGAGCAGCCGGGTGGAAGGGAGGACAGGGTGGGAGCAGCCGGGTGGAAGGGAGGACAGGGTGGGAGCAGCCGGGTGGAAGGGAGGACAGGGTGGGAGCAGCCGGGTGGAGGGGAGGACAGGGTGGGAGCAGCCAGGTGGAGGGGGGACAGGGTGGGAGCAGCCAGGTGGAGGGGGGACAGGGTGGGAGCAGCCAGGTGGAGGGGAGGACAGGGTGGGAGCAGCCAGGTGGAGGGGGGACAGGGTGGGAGCAGCCAGGTGGAAGGGAGGACAGGGTGGGATCAGCCAGTTGGAGGGGAGGACAGGGTGGGAACAGCCGGGTGGAAGGGAGGACAGGGTGGGAGCAGCCGGGTGGAGGAGAGGACAGGGTGGGAGCAGCCGGGTGGAGGAGAGGACAGGGTGGGAGCAGCCGGGTGGAAGGGAGGACAGGGTGGGAGCAGCCGGGTGAAAGGGAGGACAGGGTGGGAGCAGCCGGGTGGAAGGGAGGACAGGGTGGGAGCAGCCGGGTGGAAGGGAGGACATGGTGGGAGCAGCCGGGTGAAGGGGAGGACAGGGTGGGAGCAGCCAGGTGGAGGGGAGGACGGAGTGGGAGCAGCCAGGTGGAAGGGAGGACAGGGTGGGAGCAGCCAGGTGGAAGGGAGGACAGGGTGGGAGCAGCCAGGTGGAAGGGAGGACAGGGTGGGAGCAGCCAGGTGGAAGGGAGGACAGGGTGGGAGCAGCCAGGTGGAGGAGAGGACAGGGTGGGAGCAGCCAGGTGGAAGCGAGGACAGGGTGGGAGCAGCCAGGTGGAAGGGAGGACAGGGTGGGAGCAGCCAGGTGGAAGGGAGGACAGGGTGGGAGCAGCCAGGTGGAGGGGGGACAGGGTGGGAGCAGCCAGGTGGAGGGGGACAGGGTGGGAACAGCCAGGTGGAGGGGGGACAGGGTGGGAGCAGCCAGGTGGAGGGGAGGACAGGGTGGGAGCAGCCAGGTGGAGGGGGGACAGGGTGGGAGCAGCCAGGTGGAAGGGAGGACAGGGTGGGAGCAGCCGGGTGGAGGAGAGGACAGGGTGGGAGCAGCCGGGTGGAGGGAGGACAGGGTGGGAGCAGCCGGGTGGAGGGGAGGACAGGGTGGGAGCAGCCGGGTGGAAGGGAGGACAGGGTGGGAGCAGCCGGGTGGAAGGGAGGACAGGGTGGGAGCAGCCGGGTGGAGGGGAGGACAGGGTGGGAGCAACCGGGTGGAGGGGAGGACAGGGTGGGAGCAGCCGGGTGGAGGAGAGGACAGGGTGGGAGCAGCCGGGTGGAGGAGAGGACAGGGTGGGAGCAGCCGGGTGGAGGAGAGGACAGGGTGGGAGCAGCCGGGTGGAGGAGAGGACAGGGTGGGAGCAGCCGGGTGGAGGGGAGGACAGGGTGGGAGCAGCCGGGTGGAGGGAGGACAGGGTGGGAGCAGCCGGGTGGAGGGGAGGACAGGGTGGGAGCAGCCGGGTGGAGGGGAGGACAGGGTGGGAGCAGCCGGGTGGAGGGGAGGACAGGGTGGGAGCAGCCGGGTGGAAGGGAGGACAGGGTGGGAGCAGCCGGGTGGAAGGGAGGACAGGGTGGGAGCAGCCGGGTGAAAGGGAGGACAGGGTGGGAGCAGCCGGGTGAAAGGGAGGACAGGGTGGGAGCAGCCGGGTGAAAGGGAGGACAGGGTGGGAGCAGCCGGGTGAAAGGGAGGACAGGGGGGGAGCAGCCAGGTGGAGGGGAGGACAGGGTGGGAGCAGCCAGGTGGAAGGGAGGACAGGGTGGGAGCAGCCGGGTGGAAGGGAGGACAGGGTGGGAGCAGCCAGGTGGAAGGGAGGACAGGGTGGGAGCAGCCAGGTGGAAGGGAGGACAGGGTGGGAGAAGCCAGGTGGAAGGGAGGACAGGGTGGGAGCAGCCAGGTGGGAAGGGAGGACAGGGTGGAGCAGCCAGGTGGAGGGGGGACAGGGTGGGAGCAGCCAGGTGGAGGAGGGACAGGGTGGGAGCAGCCAGGTGGAGGGGAGGACAGGGTGGGAGCAGCCAGGTGGAGGGGGGACAGGGTGGGAGCAGCCAGGTGGAGGGGAGGACAGGGTGGGAGCAGCCAGGTGGAGGGGGGACAGGGTGGGAGCAGCCAGGTGGAAGGGAGGACAGGGTGGGATCAGCCAGTTGGAGGGAGGACAGGGTGGGAGCAGCCAGGTGGAAGGGAGGACAGGGTGGGAGCAGCCAGGTGGAAGGGAGGACAGGGTGGGAGCAGCCAGGTGGAAGGGAGGACAGGGTGGGAGCAGCCAGGTGGAAGGGGGACAGGGTGGGAGCAGCTAGGTGGAGGGGAGGACAGGGTGGGAGCAGCCAGGTGCAAGGGAGGACAGGGTGGGAGCAGCCAGGTGGAAGGGGGACAGGGTGGGAGCAGCCAGGTGGAGGGGGGACAGGGTGGGAGCAGCTAGGTGGAGGGGAGGACAGGGTGGGAGCAGCCAGGTGGAGGGGGGACAGGGTGGGAGCAGCCAGGTGGAAGGGAGGACAGGGTGGGATCAGCCAGTTGGAGGGGAGGACAGGGTGGGAACAGCCGGGTGGAAGGGAGGACAGGGTGGGAGCAGCCGGGTGGAGGGGAGGACAGGGTGGGAGCAGCCGGGTGGAGGGGAGGACAGGGTGGGAGCAGCCGGGTGGAAGGGAGGACAGGGTGGGAGCAGCCGGGTGGAGGGAGGACAGGGTGGGAGCAGCCGGGTGGAGGGAGGACAGGGTGGGAGCAGCCGGGTGGAGGGGAGGACAGGGTGGGAGCAGCCGGGTGGAGGGGAGGACAGGGTGGGAGCAGCCAGGTGGAGGGGGACAGGGTGGGAGCAGCCGGGTGAAAGGGAGGACAGGGTGGGAGCAGCCAGGTGGAGGGGAGGACAGGGTGGGAACAGCCAGGTGGAGGGGAGGACAGGGTGGGAGCAGCCAGGTGGAAGGGAGGACAGGGTGGGAGCAGCCAGGTGGAAGGGAGGACAGGGTGGGAGCAGCCAGGTGGAAGGGAGGACAGGGTGGGAGCAGCCAGGTGGAAGGGAGGACAGGGTGGAGCAGCCAGGTGGAAGGGAGGACAGGGTGGGAGCAGCCAGGTGGAAGGGAGGACAGGGTGGGAGCAGCCGGGTGGAGGGGGGACAGGGTGGGAGCAGCCGGGTGGAGGGGAGGACAGGGTGGGAGCAGCCGGGTGGAGGGGGGACAGGGTGGGAGCAGCCGGGTGGAGGAGAGGACAGGGTGGGAGCAGCCGGGTGGAGGGGAGGACAGGGTGGGAGCAGCCGGGTGGAGGGGAGGACAGGGTGGGAGCAGCCGGGTGGAGGGGAGGACAGGGTGGGAGCAGCCGGGTGGAGGGGAGGACAGGGTGGGAGCAGCCGGGTGGAGGGAGGACAGGGTGGGAGCAACCGGGTGGAGGGGAGGACAGGGTGGGAGCAACCGGGTGGAGGGGAGGACAGGGTGGGAGCAGCCTGGTGGAGGAGAGGACAGGGTGGGAGCAGCCGGGTGGAGGAGAGGACAGGGTGGGAGCAGCCGGGTGGAGGAGAGGACAGGGTGGGAGCAGCCGGGTGGAGGAGAGGACAGGGTGGGAGCAGCCGGGTGGAGGGGAGGACAGGGTGGGAGCAGCCGGGTGGAAGGGAGGACAGGGTGGGAGCAGCCGGGTGGAGGGGAGGACAGGGTGGGAGCAGCCGGGTGGAGGGGAGGACAGGGTGGGAGCAGCCGGGTGGAGGGGAGGACAGGGTGGGAGCAGCCAGGTGGGAGGGGGGACAGGGTGGGAGCAGCCGGGTGAAAGGGAGGACAGGGTGGGAGCAGCCAGGTGGAGGGGAGGACAGGGTGGGGACAGCCAGGTGGAGGGAGGACAGGGTGGGAGCAGCCAGGTGGAAGGGAGGACAGGGTGGGAGCAGCCAGGTGGAAGGGAGGACAGGGTGGGAGCAGCCAGGTGGAAGGGAGGACAGGGTGGGAGCAGCCAGGTGGAAGGGAGGACAGGGTGGGAGCAGCCAGGTGGAAGCGAGGACAGGGTGGGAGCAGCCAGGTGGAAGGGAGGACAGGGTGGGAGCAGCCAGGTGGAAGGGAGGACAGGGTGGGAGCAGCCAGGTGGAGGGGGGACAGGGTGGGAGCAGCCAGGTGGAGGGGGGACAGGGTGGGAGCAGCCAGGTGGAGGGGGGACAGGGTGGGAGCAGCCAGGTGGAGGGGAGGACAGGGTGGGAGCAGCCAGGTGGAGGGGAGGACAGGGTGGGAGCAGCCAGGTGGAGGGGGGACAGGGTGGGAGCAGCCAGGTGGAAGGGAGGACAGGGTGGGATCAGCCAGTTGGAGGGGAGGACAGGGTGGGAGCAGCCGGGTGAAAGGGAGGACAGGGTGGGAACAGGCAGGTGGAAGGGAAGACAGGGTGGGAGCAGCCGGGTGGAGGAGAGGACAGGGTGGGAGCAGCCGGGTGGAGGAGAGGACAGGGTGGGAGCAGCCGGGTGGAGGGGAGGACAGGGTGGGAGCAGCCGGGTGGAGGGGAGGACAGGGTGGGAGCAGCCGGGTGGAGGGGAGGACAGGGTGGGAGCAGCCGGGTGGAGGGGAGGACAGGGTGGGAGCAGCCGGGTGGAAGGGAGGACAGGGTGGGAGCAGCCGGGTGAAAGGGAGGACAGGGTGGGAGCAGCCGGGTGAAAGGGAGGACAGGGTGGGAGCAGCCGGGTGAAAGGGAGGACAGGGGGAGCACGGGTGGGAGCAGCCGGGTGGAGGGGAGGACAGGGTGGGAACAGCCGGGTGGAAGGGAGGACAGGGTGGGAGCAGCCGGGTGGAAGGGAGGACAGGGTGGGAGCAGCCGGGTGGAAGGGAGGACAGGGTGGGAGCAGCCGGGTGGAGGGTGGACAGGGGGAGGGCAGCAGCCGGGTGGAGGGGGAGGACAGGGTGGGAGCAGCCGGGTGGAAGGGGAGGACAGGGTGGGAGCAGCCGGGTGGAGGGAGGACAGGGTGGGAGCAGCCGGGTGGAGGAGAGGACAGGGTGGGAGCAGCCGGGTGGAGGAGAGGACAGGGTGGGAGCAGCCGGGTGGAGGAGAGGACAGGGTGGGAGCAGCCGGGTGGAGGAGAGGACAGGGTGGGAGCAGCCGGGTGGAGGAGAGGACAGGGTGGGAGCAGCCGGGTGGAGGAGAGGACAGGGTGGGAGCAGCCGGGTGGAGGAGAGGACAGGGTGGGAGCAGCCGGGTGGAGGGGAGGACAGGGTGGGAGCAGCCGGGTGGAGGGGAGGACAGGGTGGGAGCAGCCGGGTGGAAGGGAGGACAGGGTGGGAGCAGCCGGGTGGAAGGGAGGACAGGGTGGGAGCAGCCGGGTGGAAGGGAGGACAGGGTGGGAGCAGCCGGGTGAAAGGGAGGACAGGGTGGGAGCAGCCGGGTGAAGGGGAGGACAGGGTGGGAGCAGCCAGGTGGAGGGGAGGACAGGGTGGGAGCAGCCAGGTGGAAGGGAGGACAGGGTGGGAGCAGCCAGGTGGAAGGGAGGACAGGGTGGGAGCAGCCAGGTGGAAGGGAGGACAGGGTGGGAGCAGCCAGGTGGAAGGGAGGACAGGGTGGGAGCAGCCAGGTGGAGGGGGGACAGGGTGGGAGCAGCCAGGTGGAGGGGGGACAGGGTGGGAGCAGCCAGGTGGAGGGGAGGACAGGGTGGGAGCAGCCAGGTGGAGGGGGGGACAGGGTGGGAGCAGCCAGGTGGAAGGGAGGACAGGGTGGGATCAGCCAGTTGGAGGGGAGGACAGGGTGGGAACAGCCGGGTGGAAGGGAGGACAGGGTGGGAGCAGCCGGGTGGAGGAGAGGACAGGGTGGGAGCAGCCGGGTGGAGGAGAGGACAGGGTGGGAGCAGCCGGGTGGAAGGGAGGACAGGGTGGGAGCAGCCGGGTGAAAGGGAGGACAGGGTGGGAGCAGCCGGGTGGAAGGGAGGACAGGGTGGGAGCAGCCGGGTGGAAGGGAGGACATGGTGGGAGCAGCCGGGTGGAAGGGAGGACATGGTGGGAGCAGCCGGGTGGAAGGGAGGACATGGTGGGAGCAGCCGGGTGGAAGGGAGGACAGGGTGGGAGCAGCCGGGTGGAAGGGAGGACAGGGTGGGAGCAGCCGGGTGGAAGGGAGGACAGGGTGGGAGCAGCCGGGTGGAGGGGGGACAGGGTGGGAGCAGCCGGGTGGAAGGGAGGACAGGGTGGGAGCAGCCGGGTGGAGGGGAGGACAGGGTGGGAGCAGCCGGGTGGAGGGGAGGACAGGGTGGGAGCAGCCGGGTGGAGGAGAGGACAGGGTGGGAGCAGCCGGGTGGAGGAGAGGACAGGGTGGGAGCAGCCGGGTGGAGGAGAGGACAGGGTGGGAGCAGCCGGGTGGAGGGGAGGACAGGGTGGGAGCAGCCGGGTGGAGGGGAGGACAGGGTGGGAGCAGCCGGGTGGAAGGGAGGACAGGGTGGGAGCAGCCGGGTGGAAGGGAGGACAGGGTGGGAGCAGCCGGGTGAAAGGGAGGACAGGGTGGGAGCAGCCGGGTGAAAGGGAGGACAGGGGGGGAGCAGCCGGGTGAAAGGGAGGACAGGGTGGGAGCAGCCAGGTGGAGGGGAGGACAGGGTGGGAGCAGCCAGGTGGAAGGGAGGACAGGGTGGGAGCAGCCAGGTGGAAGGGAGGACAGGGTGGGAGCAGCCAGGTGGAAGGGAGGACAGGGTGGGAGCAGCCAGGTGGAAGGGAGGACAGGGTGGGAGCAGCCAGGTGGAAGGGAGGACAGGGTGGGAGCAGCCAGGTGGAAGGGAGGACAGGGTGGGAGCAGCCAGGTGGAAGGGAGGACAGGGTGGGAGCAGCCAGGTGGAGGGGGGACAGGGTGGGAGCAGCCAGGTGGAGGAGGGACAGGGTGGGAGCAGCCAGGTGGAGGGGAGGACAGGGTGGGAGCAGCCAGGTGGAGGGGGGACAGGGTGGGAGCAGCCAGGTGGAGGGGAGGACAGGGTGGGAGCAGCCAGGTGGAGGGGGGACAGGGTGGGAGCAGCCGGGTGGAAGGGAGGACAGGGTGGGAGCAGCCGGGTGGAGGGGAGGACAGGGTGGGAGCAGCCGGGTGGAGGGGAGGACAGGGTGGGAGCAGCCGGGTGGAGGAGAGGACAGGGTGGGAGCAGCCGGGTGGAAGAGAGGACAGGGTGGGAGCAGCCGGGTGGAGGGGAGGACAGGGTGGGAGCAGCCGGGTGGAGGGGAGGACAGGGTGGGAGCAGCCGGGTGGAGGGGAGGACAGGGTGGGAGCAGCCGGGTGGAGGGGAGGACAGGGTGGGAGCAGCCGGGTGGAAGGGAGGACAGGGTGGGAGCAGCCGGGTGGAAGGGAGGACAGGGTGGGAGCAGCCGGGTGAAAGGGAGGACAGGGTGGGAGCAGCCGGGTGAAAGGGAGGACAGGGTGGGAGCAGCCGGGTGAAAGGGAGGACAGGGGGGGAGCAGCCAGGTGGAGGGGAGGACAGGGTGGGAGCAGCCAGGTGGAAGGGAGGACAGGGTGGGAGCAGCCAGGTGGAAGGGAGGACAGGGTGGGAGCAGCCAGGTGGAAGGGAGGACAGGGTGGGAGCAGCCAGGTGGAAGGGAGGACAGGGTGGGAGCAGCCAGGTGGAAGGGAGGACAGGGTGGGAGCAGCCAGGTGGAAGGGAGGACAGGGTGGGAGCAGCCAGGTGGAGGGGGGACAGGGTGGGAGCAGCCAGGTGGAGGAGGGACAGGGTGGGAGCAGCCAGGTGTAGGGGAGGACAGGGTGGGAGCAGCCAGGTGGAGGGGGGACAGGGTGGGAGCAGCCAGGTGGAGGGGAGGACAGGGTGGGAGCAGCCAGGTGGAGGGGGGACAGGGTGGGAGCAGCCAGGTGGAAGGGAGGACAGGGTGGGATCAGCCAGTTGGAGGGGAGGACAGGGTGGGAGCAGCCAGGTGGAAGGGAGGACAGGGTGGGAGCAGCCAGGTGGAAGGGAGGACAGGGTGGGAGCAGCCAGGTGGAAGGGAGGACAGGGTGGGAGCAGCCAGGTGGAAGGGAGGACAGGGTGGGAGCAGCCAGGTGGAAGGGAGGACAGGGTGGGAGCAGCCAGGTGGAAGGGGGACAGGGTGGGAGCAGCTAGGTGGAGGGGAGGACAGGGTGGGAGCAGCCAGGTGGAAGGGAGGACAGGGTGGGAGCAGCCAGGTGGAAGGGGGACAGGGTGGGAGCAGCCAGGTGGAGGGGGGACAGGGTGGGAGCAGCTAGGTGGAGGGGAGGACAGGGTGGGAGCAGCCAGGTGGAGGGGGGACAGGGTGGGAGCAGCCAGGTGGAAGGGAGGACAGGGTGGGATCAGCCAGTTGGAGGGGAGGACAGGGTGGGAACAGCCGGGTGGAAGGGAGGACAGGGTGGGAGCAGCCGGGTGGAAGGGAGGACAGGGTGGGAGCAGCCGGGTGGAGGGGAGGACAGGGTGGGAGCAGCCGGGTGGAAGGGAGGACAGGGTGGGAGCAGCCGGGTGGAGGGGAGGACAGGGTGGGAGCAGCCGGGTGGAGGGGAGGACAGGGTGGGAGCAGCCGGGTGGAGGGGAGGACAGGGTGGGAGCAGCCGGGTGGAGGGGAGGACAGGGTGGGAGCAGCCAGGTGGAGGGGGGACAGGGTGGGAGCAGCCGGGTGAAAGGGAGGACAGGGTGGGAGCAGCCAGGTGGAGGGGAGGACAGGGTGGGAACAGCCAGGTGGAGGGGAGGACAGGGTGGGAGCAGCCAGGTGGAAGGGAGGACAGGGTGGGAGCAGCCAGGTGGAAGGGAGGACAGGGTGGGAGCAGCCAGGTGGAAGGGAGGACAGGGTGGGAGCAGCCAGGTGGAAGGGAGGACAGGGTGGGAGCAGCCAGGTGGAAGGGAGGACAGGGTGGGAGCAGCCAGGTGGAAGGGAGGACAGGGTGGGAGCAGCCAGGTGGAGGGGGGACAGGGTGGGAGCAGCCAGGTGGAGGGGGGACAGGGTGGGAGCAGCCAGGTGGAGGGGAGGACAGGGTGGGAGCAGCCAGGTGGAGGGGAGGACAGGGTGGGAGCAGCCAGGTGGAGGGGGGACAGGGTGGGAGCAGCCAGGTGGAGGGGGGACAGGGTGGGAGCAGCCAGGTGGAAGGGAGGACAGGGTGGGATCAGCCAGTTGGAGGGGAGGACAGGGTGGGAGCAGCCGGGTGAAAGGGAGGACAGGGTGGGAACAGGCAGGTGGAAGGGAAGACAGGGTGGGAGCAGCCGGGTGGAAGGGAGGACAGGGTGGGAGCAGCCGGGTGGAGGGGAGGACAGGGTGGGAGCAGCCGGGTGGAGGGGAGGACAGGGTGGGTGCAGCCGGGTGGAAGGGAGGACAGGGTGGGAGCAGCCGGGTGGAGGGGAGGACAGGGTGGGAGCAGCCGGGTGGAGGGGAGGACAGGGTGGGAGCAGCCGGGTGGAGGGGAGGACAGGGTGGGAGCAGCCGGGTGGAGGGGAGGACAGGGTGGGAGCAGCCGGGTGGAGGGGAGGACAGGGTGGGAGCAGCCGGGTGGAGGGGGGACAGGGTGGGAGCAGCCAGGTGGAGGGGAGGACAGGGTGGGAGCAGCCAGGTGGAGGGGAGGACAGGGTGGGAGCAGCCAGGTGGAGGGGGGACAGGGTGGGAGCAGCCAGGTGGAAGGGAGGACAGGGTGGGATCAGCCAGTTGGAGGGGAGGACAGGGTGGGAGCAGCCGGGTGAAAGGGAGGACAGGGTGGGAACAGCCAGGTGGAAGGGAGGACAGGGTGGGAGCAGCCAGGTGGAGGGGAGGACAGGGTGGGAGCAGCCAGGAGGAGGGGAGGACAGGGTGGGAGCAGCCAGTGATAAAGCCCTGTACCTCTATGGAAGCCTGCTTCCCCGCCCCCCCTACCCGGAGTTAAGTTCTTACCTTGGGGGATATATAGTAATATCACTGGAACTTTCTCTCTGGCTCCCTCCACCCGACAGGCTCATGGTTCCTCTTCTCCCCTCCTCCCGCTCGGCATATTGGGGGCTGCAGTGCACTCTCAGGGAATAGTCCTGGGCCTGCTGGTATCCGGGACTACATGTCCCATAATCCTCTCTTGTTTCCCAGGAGAAGGAGGGGTGAAAATCCCCCGCAGCTGTGGCTCTGCCTGTGTCCCTTCACAGAGCCTGTCACTAACGGCTGATGGGGGGTCTGCATCAGTACAGCCTGCTCACCTGGGGGGGCAATTGACCCGTTGCCCCCCCCCCGGATCCGCCCCTGATGTGAGGGAGAACCCAAAAATTCAGTTGACCTTACAGGGGGTACTGCTACAATTGGGGACATACTAGAAGGAATGACAGAATGGAATGCCCATAGAGAATAGTGGAAAAAAAATATCAATTAGTGACAGAATCTTTAGACAAATATCAAATACATTGTTTGCAATAACTTTTTGCAAACTTACTTTTAAATATCAGTGGCCATGTTTAATATTGAGATTAGGTGGGATTATTATTTTTTTTCTATAGCATAACAAAGGTGAATGACGGAAGGGAATGTCCATAGAGTAGAATGTATATCAACTCTTTTGCAGGCAAACCTGAAAGATATAGCTACCGTATTTATCGGCATATAACACGCACTTTTTTCCCCTGAAAATCAGGGGAAAATCGTGGGTGCGCGTTATAGGCCGATCCCCGCCAATTTTATGTCATCGAATCGATCGCGGCAATTGCCGTGGTCGCCGCTGACATACACAGCCGTGGGTAGATTCAAATATGGCGCCGAGACTGCAGGGATTAGTCGGAGCCGAGATACACATACCCGAGTGTTCTCGGCTTTTTTCAAAAAAAGCTGAGAACACTCGGGTATGTGTATCTCGGCTCCGACTAATCCCCGCAGTCTCGGCGCCATACTTGAATCTACCCACGGCTGTGTATGTCGGCGGCGAGTGCACAAAGCTGCACTGACATGGCTGGACTGGGGCAAAGCTGCACTGACAAGGCTGCACTGACAAGGCTGCACTGACATGGCTGGACTGGGGCAAAGCTGCACTGGCAAGGCTGCACTGACAAGGCTGCACTGACAAGGCTGCACTGACATGGCTGGACTGGGGCAAAGCTGCACTGACAAGACTGCACTGACAAGACTGCACTGACAAGGCTACACTGACACTGACAAGGCTGCACTGACAAGACTGCACTGACAAGACTGCACTGACAAGGCTACACTGACACTGACAAGGCTGCACTGGGGCAAGGCTGCACTGACACTGAAAAGGCTGCAGATGGACAGATAAGGCTGCATTGATGGGCATTTTAATGTAAGTTTTTTTTCCTTAAAATTCCCACCTAAACCTGGAGTGCGTGTTATACGCTGATAAATACAGTAGTTAAAAGGGACGTGTATTCCTTCTGAGACAACAGCCTCATTTAAAGGCTTATATGTTCGAAACTGTGCATTCGCTTATCTCAAATTACCTGTAATGTAAATGATTATTTGAAGTTAAGAGAATATTGCAAAGATCGGGATTGCATCTTCAATTTTTATACATAAAAAACTGTCTTAAATAAAGGCAAAGCCTTCAAATGAGGCTGTTGTCTCAGAAGGAATACATGTCCCTTTTAACTAGCTATATCTTTCAGGTTTGCCTGCAAAAGAGTTAATATACATTATACTCTATGGCAGGACTCAAAATTTCAAGTCTTGAGCTACTAGCCAGGCCTCAAGGGTTACTCGCCACCAGTTGACCCGCCCAACCCCTACCCTGCCCCGCCCCTAATTCTGCCCTCATAAATTATCTCATGAAATGACGCTTAAATGTTTTATGTAGAATTAAGTTATAAAAATAAATATTAATAACAACTTTATCCTTGCCCACCAATGCAGCCCCTGTCCGCCAATGCAGCCCCTGTCCTCCATTGCAGCCCCTGTCCACCAATGCAGCCCGTGTCCACCATCGCAGCCCCTGTCCACCATCGCAGCCCCTGTCCACCATCGCAGCCCGTCTCCACCATCGCAGCCCGTCTCCACCATCGCAGCCCGTCTCCACCATCGCAGCCCGTCTCCACCATCGCAGCCCGTCTCCACCATCGCAGCCCGTCTCCACCATCGCAGCCCGTCTCCACCATCGCAGCCCGTCTCCACCATCGCAGCCCGTCTCCACCATTGTAGCCCGTGCCCCCAGCCTACCTGTGCAGGGGAAGAGAGAGGAGAGCCACCCCCCGGATAGTTAGAGGGCCGGTAACATAACAGCTTTCATTTCAATAGCTGTGTGTTCCCCGCCGTGCCCCGTCATATACAGGCCCTCCCCCCTTGTCCAGGGAACTGATAGACAAATCACTCGTCCCAGGATTGGATGGGTGATTTGTCTATCAAAGTGCCCGGACAAAGGAGGGGCTTTATGTGACGGAACGTGGCGGGGAACACACAGCTATTGAAATGAAAGCGGTTATGTTACCGGCGCTCTGATCATGCAGGAGGCAGCTCTAATCTCTCTTCTCCTCTGATCTCTGGGAGAACAACTCCCATACAACCCGCCTGCCGGTGGTGCCCGCCCCCCCCAGGCAGCCCACACCCGCCAGCCCTCAAAATCCACTCACAAAATGCGAGCAGGCGAGTGGAATTTTTGAGGGCTGCTCTATTTCCTTCTTTCATTCCTTAGAAAACATTTATAATCCAATTACTCTCCATTTTAAATATTGCCACTGAACTTGGAGAGAATGTCTGCCAAGGATTTATTTGGTATGTTGAAAGGTTCTGACTCCAATCACATCTTCCATCCCATTATACTCTATGGGCATTCCTTTCTATCATTTATCTGTCATAATTACATAGTTACATAGTAGGTGAGGTTGAAAAAAAGACACAAGTCCATCAAGTCCAACCTATGTGTGTGATTATATGTCAGTATTTCATTACATATCCCTGTATGTTGCGGTCATTCAGGTGATTATCTAATAGTTTCTTGAAGCTATCAATGCCCCCCGCTGAGACCACCGCCTGTGGAAGGGAATTCCACATCCTTGCCGCTCTTACAGTAAAGAACCCTCTACATAGTTTAAGGTCAAACCTCTTTTCTTCTAATTGTAATGAGTGGCCACGAGTCTTATTAAACTCTCTTCTGCGAAAAAGTTTTATCCCTATTGTGGGGTCACCAGTCCGGTATTTATATATTGTGGGGTCACCAGTACAGTATTTGTAAATTGAAATCATATCCCCTCTCAAGCGTCTCTTCTCCAGAGAGAATAAGTTCAGAGCTCACAACCTTTCCTCATAACTAAGATCCTCCAGACCCTTTATTAGCTTTGTTGCCCTTCTTTGTACTCGCTCCATTTCCAGTACATCCCTCCTGAGGACTGGTGCCCAGAACTGGACCGCATACTGCAGGTGCGGCCGGACCAGAGTCTTGTAGAGCGGGAGAATTATCATTTTCTCTCTGGAGTTGATCCCCCTTTTAATGCCAATATTCTGTTTGCTTTATTAGCAGCAGCTTGGCATTGCATGTCATTGCTGAGCCTATCATCTACTAGGACCCCCAGGTCCTTTTCCATCCTAGATTCCCCCAGAGGTTCTCCCCCCAGTGTATAGATTGCATTCATATTTTTGCCACCCAAATGCATTATTTTACATTTTTCTACATTGAACCTCATTTGCCATGTAGTCGCCCCTCCTCCATTAATTTGTTCAGGTCTTTTTGCAAGATTTCCACATCCTGCGGAGAAGTTATTGCCCTGCTTAGCTTAGTATCGTCTGCAAATACAGAGATTGAACTGTTTATCCCATCCTCCAGATCATTTATGAACAAATTAAATAGGATTGGTCCCAGCACAGAACCCTGGGGTCCCCACTACCCACCCCCGACCATTCCGAGTACTCCCCATTTATCACCACCCTCTGAACTCGCCCTTGTAGCCAGTTTTCAATCCATGTACTCACCCTATGGTCCATGCCAACGCACCTTATTTTGTACAGTAAACGTTTATGGGGAACTGTGTCAAATGCTTTTGCAAAATCCAGATACACCATGTCTACGGGCCTTCCTTTATCTAGATGGCAACTCACCTCCTCATAGAAGGTTAATAGATTGGTTTGGCAAGAACGATTCTTCATGAATCCATGCTGATTACTGCTAATGATATCATTCTTATTACTAAAATCTTGTATATAGTCCCTTATCATCCCCTCCAAGAGTTTACATACTATTGATGTTAGGCTAACTGGTCTGTAATCCCCAGGGATGTTTTTTGGGCCCTTTTTAAATATTGGTGCTACATTGGCTTTTCTCCAATCAGCTGGTACCATTCCAGTCAATAGACTGTAAAAATTAGGAACAACGGTCTGGCAATCACTTGACTGAGTTCCCTAAGTACCCTCGGATGCAAGCCATCTGGTCCCGGTGATTTATTAATGTTAAGTTTCTCAAGTCTAATTTTAATTCTGTCCTCTGTTAACCATGGAGGTGCTTCCTGTGTTGTGTCATGAGGATAAACACTGCAGTTTTGGTTACTGAAGCCCCCCCAATTCACTCGTGAATACTGAGGAGAAGAATAAATTCAATACCTTTGCCATCTCCCCATCCTTTGTAACCAGATGTCCTTCCTCATTCTTTATGGGGCCAATATGGTCTGTCCTCCCTTTTTTACTGTTTACATACTTAAAGAATTTCTTGGGATTTTTTTTGCTCTCCTCCGCTATGTGTCTTTCATGTTCTATCTTAGCCGTCCTAATTGCACCCTTACATTTCTTATTGCATTCTTTATAAAGTCTGAATGCTGAGGATGATCCCTCAACCTTGTATTTTTTGAAGGCCTTCTCCTTTGCTTTTATATGCATTTTTACATTGGAGTTAAGCCATCCAGGATTTTTGTTCACTCCTTTAAAATTTATTACCCAATGGGATACATTGGCTAATGCCCTTATTTAATATGTTCTTAAAGCAAACCCATCTCTCCTCCGTATTCTTTGTTCCTAAAATTTTATCCCAATTTATGCCTTTTAGCAAGGTTTGTAGTTTAGGGAAGTTGGCTCTTTTGAAATTCAGTGTCTTTGTGTTCCCTTCATGTTTCCTATTTGTGTGATTTATACTGAAACTAATTGACCTGTGATTGCTGTTCCCTAAATTGCCCCGTATTTCCACATCTGTGATCAGGTCTGTATTGTTGGGAATCAGTAGATCTAGTAATGTTTTATTTCTAGTTGGTGCGTCTACCATCTGACCCATAAAATTGTCCTGCAAGACATTAAGGAACTGGCGAGCCTTAAATGAATGCGCGGTTCCCTCCGCCCAGTCTATGTCTGGATAATTAAAATCCCCCATTATGATAACACTTCCCATCCTTGCTGCTAATTTGTGATAGGAGATCCGTCTCCACTTCCTCCCTCAGGTTAGGGGGCCTATAGCATACTCCCAGTATTATTTTCCCCTTAGCTTCATCCCTTTGGAGCTCTACCCATAAGGATTCCACCTCCTCCCTAGCCCCCTCAGTGATGTCATCTCACATTCACTTGTACATTATTCTTGATATATAGGCATACCCCTCCCCCTTTTTTACCCTCTCTATCCTTGCGGTATACGGTATACCCTTGAATGTTTGCCAGCCAATCATGAGAGCTGTTGAACCAGGTCTCTGAAATTCCCACAAAATCCAAATGCTCCTCGTACAACAGTATCTCTAGTTCACCCATCTTGGCCGCCATGCTCCTGGCATTGGTGAACATGCCACATAGTTTAGACCGGTCGCATATTGTCCTCGTATTGGGTGTTTCAAGATTGCAACTAGGACTTGCTACTATACTCACCTTGTGTTTTTGTGCTTTGGTTAACCTACCACTAATGCCCCCTAATGTCATTCCATAGAAAACATCTGTAATCCCAAATAATCTCAATTTTACAATCTAATACTCTAAATGAGGAACATCTGTGGGGAAGAATAAATCGCTATGTCTCTCAGATTAGCCTTTAAATTTGTTTATATTTTGCTACTCATTATACTCTATGGACATTCCCTTCTGTTATTCACCTTTGTCATGCCATAGAAAACAATAATAATCCTGCCTAATTGCAATATTAAATATGGCCAATGATATTTAAAAGTAGGTTTGCTAAGGATTAATTTGATATTTCTAAAGAGTCTGTCACTAGTTGAAATATTTTGTTTCCATTATTCTCTATGGGCATTCCCTTCTGTCATTTATCTGTTATTCTATAGAAGACAGCTATAATCCCAAATTATCTCAATCTTACTATCTGCTACTCTACTTGAGGAACACCTGTGGGAAAGGTGAAATTGCTATGTCTCTCGATTTTGCCTGCAAACTAGTTTATATTTTGCTTCCCATTATACTCTATGGGCATTCCCTTCTGTCATTCACCTTTGTCATTGCATAGAAAATAATAATAATTCCACTTCATCTCAATTTTGAACATCATCAGTGAACATGGAGAGAATGTCTGCTAAAGATTGATCTGATATGACGAATGGTTCTGACTCCGGGTCATATCTCACCTTCTTATTATACTCTATGGGCATTCCTTTCTGTCATTAACCTTTGTAATCCCTTAGAAAATAATAATAATCCCACTTAATTGCAATTTTAAACATCACCACGGAGCATGGAGAGAATGTCTGCTAAGGATTTATTTGGTTCTGACTCCAGGTCACATCTTCCATCCCATTATACTCTATGGGCATTCCTTTCTTTTATGTTTGTATCATTCTATAGAAAACCGCTGGAATCCCAAATAATCTCAATATTACTATTTCCTACTCTACTTGAGGAACACCTGAAGGTGTTCCTCAAATAGAGTAGGTGAAATTGCTATGTCTCTCAGATTTGCGTGCAAATGAGTTTATATTTTGCTTCCCATTATACTCTATAGGCATTCCCTTCTGTCATATGTGGCCCACAGTGCCACCCACCAGTGCTGCCAATCAATGCCACAGATCAGTGCTGCCTATCAGTGTCACCTACCAGTGCCCATCAGTGCCACCCATCAGTGATCATCATTGCCCATCAGTGTCACCTATCAGTGCCCTTCAGTGCCAACCATTAGTGCCCTTCAGTGCTGCCTTATCAGTGCCACCTATCAGTGTCCATCAGTGCCACCCATCAGTGATCATCATTGCCCATCAGTGTCACCTATCAGTGCCCTTCAGTGCTGTCGCGGACACTGGCTGCAAGGACCTTTTTCTGTCCACATTCACCCTGTTATTTGGTATTTATATATTAATCTTTTTTTTGTTACTTGAGAGACTATTTTCTGGGAATTGCCCAAAGACTGTTCTTGGTTGTTAATTCTGAACAATACATGATCCTTGAAAGAGCTGATCACATTGACATGCGGAGACGAACTGTCTGGTCACCAGGTTTGCCTTAAGTGTTGTGTTAATTAACATGTTAATTATATAATTGTCTTTTAAGTTTTTGCTAGAGGGGAGGGGGGAGTA
This sequence comes from Lithobates septentrionalis, assembly GCA_037952835.1. Lineage (NCBI taxonomy): Eukaryota > Metazoa > Chordata > Amphibia > Anura > Ranidae > Lithobates > Lithobates septentrionalis. The sequence goes on from JBBDGP010002731.1 coordinate 31,995, forward strand.
TCCATGAGTCAGCCCTACCTCGTTATCTAACCCCTTGTGTTAAATGTGTATAAAAAGGCTGTATTCTGCCCAATAAAGCATTCAAGATTCTACAAGCTATTATCGACTAGACTTGTATTCAATGCAGCTATAATAATATATCCTTGTGATGGTCAGACTGGAGGAAGGAGTATTAATGACGGAAGCACTCAGCTGAGTGTGGGATTGGATCCGTCACAATTGGTGGCAAGCTCTGGGATGCTTCCTCTTGCCTAGGCACACCCAAATCACCACCGGGACCCCCTGCTCCTAACAGCAGATGGAGCATCACTACGCCAGACTCAAGCGCAGCACCATGAAAGATCTCTTGGAAGCTGGTGGAAAAGTCTCCAGCAACAAATCCAAAGCGACTCTCATCACCGAACTAATAGAGATTGATCAGGCCAGTAACCCACCAGCAGACACCTCAGAGGCGACAGAGTTCCAGCGTGACGTCCAGTGGCGACTGGCCTTGTATGGTACTCACCCCCCGCAGGAGGTTATCAGTCAAGTGTTACGAGAGGTGTCCCAGCTGCGAATGGCTGAACTCCAGCGGGACCAAGGAGCGTCAGTTATGTTCAACCGGGAAGCTCTAGCGGCCCGCAAAAAGCTACCCTATGCCGCCTTCCGCATGTTTCAAGATGGTGAATATGAGATGGATGTTTACCTGCAAATGTTTGAGCGGCAATGCGGTCTCCAAGGTGTCAATAAAGCAGATTGGGTCATGCTCCTGGTCAGCCGGCTCACAGGAAGGGCTGCAGAGGCATACAATAATGTCCCTGATGAGATCAGCCAGGACTATGACCGGGTAAAAGAAAGACTATTGGCTCGCTTTGGCATTACTCCAGAGGCACACCGTTTTGAGGTTTCGCAACTTCCGCCGAAAGGAGAGAGAGCCTTACACAGAGTGGGCTCATCAAATGACCCGAGCAGCAGAGAGTTGGATGACCGGGTGCCAAGCTGTTACCATGGCAGATGCGCTCCAGCTAATCCTCCTGGAACAATTCTACAATCATACCCCACATGAAGTTAGAGACTGGGTAAAGGATCGGCGGCCAGTCACAGTAGATGAAGCTGCCACCCTAGCTGACCAATACGTGGATTCAAGGCGGACTGTACAACCAGAGCCTAAGACCCCAGCTCGGCCTGTCCTCAATATTCCACGGAGCGTTGCCCCTCCACACCAGCCGTCGATCCCCGGCCCCACTCAGCTACCATCTTCACGAGGAAAAGGGGACCTCTGCTACAGATGCAACCAAACAGGGCATGTTAGGAGGTATTGTCCGCAGAATGTTTCCCAGGACGCGCGGAACAACAGGCCCCTTGGACCTGCCCGGGCTGCTGCACACTGTCTGGAGAGAGATGATGTGACTTACCCAAGCGAGGAGAATATTGGAATTCTACATGAGGCAGACCCTGTGCAAGCTGCCACTACAGATAATCGTTTGCACCATCGACAAGCCTTGTGGATTAATTGTCGGGCTGCCCAGGGACTGCGGGACACGGGAGCTACTATTACACTAATACAGTCCCGAATGATAGACCCGGCAGAGCAGACGGGGCAGTCTGTGGCTGTCCGGGTGGCCGGGGGAAATGTTATGAGGGTCCCCACTGCCAGGGTTCACCTTGATTGGGGTTCGGGGGCCAATGAAGTGGAAGTGGGAATAATGCAGAACTTACCTGCAGAGGTTTTGTTGGGCAACGATTTGGGACGTTTAAATTCAGCCTTCTCCCTGGATGTATCCCCGGAAGCCTATCCTGTTACCACCCGCCAGCAAGCCCGGATGGAGGTTCGCTCCCTCGAGGACGGGACCCAGGGAAGACCTGTCACCCCTGACCTAGACTGTACTACCCCAACTATCCCTACCCCGACTTGGGCTTCTCCCCAAGACTTTGCTCAGGCAACTCTTAGCGACCCTTCTTTAGCTAGCTATAGGGAAAGAGCAGGATTGGACCCTGGGGGGATGGAGGAGGAGCGAATAGAGTGGGTCCAGGGATTACTCTATCAGGTTACTGAGGGAAAGACAGCCTCCCATCCACCCAAGCGGCAGCTGGTTGTGCCGCAGAAATATCGGCATGACCTGCTGCGCATTGGGCATGACATACCCTTAGCCGGACACCTGGGGATGTCCCGGACCCTCCACCGTCTGACTCAGTCGTTTTTTTGGCCAGGGATTACAGGGGATGTCCGACAGTATTGCCGGACCTGTGACACATGCCAGCGGGTGGGTAAGCATGGTGGCCCGCTGAAAGCTCCCCTACACCCTTTACCGATCATTGATGAACCCTTTAGCCGCATTGCCGTAGACCTGGTTGGACCATTGCCCAGACCTAGTCCTTCTGGGAAGAGACATATCCTTACTGTGGTGGATTATGCCACCCGGTACCCGGAGGCCATTCCCCTGGCAAATATCCATGCAGAAACTGTGGCTGATGCTTTGCTCCAGATCTTTGCCAGGGTGGGTTTCCCTCGGGAAATCATCTCTGACCAGGGGACCCAGTTCACTGCTGAGCTCACTCAGCAGTTATGGAGGCTCTGTGGGATAAAGCCCCTACAGAGCTCTCCCTATCACCCCCAGACCAACGGACTGCTTTGCTCCAGATCTTTGCCAGGGTGGGTTTCCCTCGGGAAATCATCTCTGACCAGGGGACCCAGTTCACTGCTGAGCTCACTCAGCAGTTATGGAGGCTCTGTGGGATAAAGCCCCTACAGAGCTCTCCCTATCACCCCCAGACCAACGGACTGTGTGAGAGGTTCAATGGAACACTGAAACAGCTGCTTAGGACATTTGCAACCTCTCACAGGGATTGGGAGAGATACAGTGCCTTGCGAAAGTATTCGGCCCCCTTGAACTTTTCAACCTTTTGCCACATTTCAGGCTTCAAACATAAAGATATAAAATTTTTATTTTTTGTGAAGAATCACCAACAAGTGGGACACAATTGTGAAGTGGAACGAAATCTATTGGATTGTTGAAACTTTTTTAACTAATAAAAAAATGAAAAGTGGGGCGTGCAAAATTATTCGGCCCCCTTGCGTTAATACTTTGTAGAGCCACCTTTTGCTGCGATTACAGCTGCAAGTCGCTTGGGGGATGTCTCTATCAGTTTTGCACATCGAGAGACTGAAATTCTTGCCCATTCTTCCTTGCAAAACAGCTCAAGCTCAGTGAGGTTGGATGGAGAGCGTTTGTGAACAGCAGTTTTCAGCTCTTTCCACAGATTCTCGATTGGATTCAGGTCTGGACTTTGACTTGGCCATTCTAACACCTGGATACGTTTATTTGTGAACCATTCGTTTGTAGATTTTGCTGTATGTTTGGGATCATTGTCTTGTTGGAAGATAAATCTCCGTCCCAGTTTCAGGTCTTTTGCAGACTCCAACAGGTTTTCATCCAGAATGGTCCTGTATTTGGCTACATCCATCTTCCCCTCAATTTTAACCATCTTCCCTGTCCCTGCTGAAGAAATGCAGGCCCAAACCATAATGCTGCCACCACCATGTTTCACGGTGGGGATGGTGTGTTGAGTGTGATGAGCTGTGTTGCTTTTATGCCAAACATATCGTTTTGCATTGTGGCCAAAAGGTTCGATTTTGGTTTCATCGGACCAGAGCACCTTCTTCCACATGTTTGGTGTGTCTCCCAGGTGGCTTGTGGCAAACTTTAGACGAGACTGTTTATGGATATCTTTGAGAAATGGCTTTCTTCTTGCCACTCTTCCATAAAGGCCAGATTTGTGCAGTGTACGACTGATTGTTGTCCTATGGACAGACTCTCCCACCTCAGCTGTAGTTCTCTGCAGTTCATCCAGATTGATCATGGGCCTCTTGGCTGCATCTCTGATCAGTCTTCTCCTTGTCTGAGCTGAAAGTTTAGAGGGACAGCCAGGTCTTGGTAGATTTGCAGTGGTCTAATACTCCTTCCATTTCAAAATGATCGCTTGCACAGTGCTCCTTGGGATGTTTAAAGCTTGGGAAATCTTTTTGTATCCAAATCCGGCTTTAAACTTCTCCACAACAGTATTACGGACCTGCCTGGTGTGTTCCTTGGTCTTCATGATGCTCTCTGCGCTTTCAACAGAACCCTGAGACTATCACAGAGCAGGTGCATTTATACAGAGACTTGATTACACACAGGTGGATTCTATTTATCACCATCAGTCATTTAGGACAACATTGGATCATTCAGAGATCCTCGCTGAACTTCTGGAGTGAGTTTTCTGCACTGAAAGTAAAGGGGCCGAATAATTTTGCACGCACCACTTTTCAGTTTTTTAATTGCTAAAAAAGTTTAAAATATCCAATAGATTTCGTTCCACTTCACAATTGTGTCCCACTTGTTGGTGATTCTTCACAAAAAATTAAAATTTTATATCTTTATGTTTGAAGCCTGAAATGTGGCAAAAGGTTGAAAAGTTCAAGGGGGCCAAATACTTTTGCAAGGCACTGTATCTGCCACACCTTCTCTTTGCTTATTGGGAGGTGCCGCAGGAATCTACCGGGTTCTCCCCATTTGAGTTACTGTATGGGAGGCGGGTGAGGGGGCCCCTAGATCTAGTCAGAGCCCACTGGGAAGGGGGAATTGATCCCCAAGGGTCCTCTATTGTAGCATACGTTCTTGAGTTTAGGAACAGACTGAAGGAGCTCACGGACACTGTCCAGGGGAACCTTCGGGCTGCCCAAAGGCAGCAGAAACGATGGTACGATCGTACTGCTCGGAACCGCACTCTGTGGGTTGGGCAGAAGGTTCTTGCCCTCAGGCAAACTAGGGGTGCAACGGATCGTCACCGATCCGTGATCCGAACGGGCCAACCTGTTCGAATCGGCACACCCGCGATCCGCGGAGCGCTCCGCGGCCTCAGGTTTTAGGAAAGGCCGCGGCTTCGGCCTAGCTCCGGAGCCGCGGCCATCTTGGTACACCCGGCGGCGCTGAGCATCGTGCTGACGTCATCACCCCGCCCCCAACTCGTGGGTTTGGCGGCTTCTCTAAACCAAGGTATGACTAACAGGCACAGCACTAATGTATACAGTGGGAAGTCTGTGTGGATATTACAGTGGGGGACATGGACTGGCTATATATTACAGTGGGGGACATGTGGACTGGCTATATATTACAGTGGGGGACATGTGGCTATATTACAGTGAGGGACATGTGGCTATATTACAGTGGGGGACATGTGGCTATATTACAGTGGGGGACATGGACTGGCTATATATTACAGTGGGGGACATGTGGACTGGCTATATATTACAGTGGGGGACATGTGGCTATATTACAGTGAGGGACATGTGGCTATATTACAGTGGGGGACATGTGGCTATATTACAGTGCGGGACATGTGGCTATATTACAGTGCGGGACATGTGGCTATATTACAGTGCGGGACATGTGGCTATATTACAGTGCGGGACATGTGGCTATATTACAGTGCGGGACATGTGGCTGTATTACAGTGCGGGACATGTGGTTTTGTGTTGAAAATAGCTTTTAAATCTAAAACTCCGATGGGTGTAACAAGATTTGTGTGTTTGGGTTTTTTTTTGTTTTGTTTTTTTGCTGATCCGAAAATGATCCGATCCGTGACTCTGATCCGAGGATCGATCCGATCCATGAGTTTTTTGATCCGTTGCACCCCTAAGGCCAACCAAGCAGGACAAGTTACAGGCCACTTGGCAGGGACCTTACCGGGTTGTGGCAAAGCTCTGTGACACAACCTACCTAGTGGCTAAATGTTCGGATGAAAAAGTCTGAAGGACCTTTCATGTGAACATGTTAAAAGCATACTGGGAAAGATCAGGAGAGGTAGCCGCTATATGTGCTCCAGCTGTGGAAGATTCTGAGAATCTTCCCCTGCTGGTGCTCCCGGAGATAAATAGAATTACTGCAGGGATAGAGATGATAAAGCTGAATGACCAGTTAGGGCCGACGCAGAGAGAACAAGCTAGACAGGTCCTTAGTCTGAGAAGGGAATTGTTCTCCACAGTCCCCGGGTACACTACTATGGCAGTGCACCGTGTGGAGACCCCGGGACAACTGCCACTAAGACAGGCGGCTTACCGGATACCTGACGCAGTGAGAGAGGGGATGCGTCATGAGATTAAGGAGATGCTTGAGTTGGGAGTCATTGAGCCATCCAGCAGCCCCTTTGCTTCCCCGGTGGTCCTTGTACCGAAGCGGGATGGCACAACTCGCTTCTGTGTAGACTACCGCAGATTAAATGAGTGCACCACCACTGATGCTTACCCTATGCCCCGGGTCGATGATCTGTTAGATCGCATTGCTCGGGGAAAATTCCTGACAACCCTTGACCTATGCAAAGGATACTGGCAAATTCCTCTGGATGCGGAATCTATTCCGAAATCGGCGTTCATTACCCCATTTGGCTTATACCAGTCTAAAATAATGCCATTTGGGATGAAGAATGCACCGGCAACTTTCCAGAGGATGGTAGACCAACTCCTTGATGGCCTCCAGGACTATGCTTGTGCATATCTGGACGACATTGCGATCTACAGTAATACCGGGAGGACCATCTGGTTCACCTGGGTGTCGTGTTAGACCGCATCAAGGCTGCAGGACTAACCCTTAGGCCAGAGAAATGCAGCATAGCGATGTCCGAGGTACAGTACCTTGGACATCGAGTAGGCAGTGGACAACAACGACCTGAGCCTGCTAAGATCGAGGCAGTTGCCAAGTGGCCGACCCCCGTACTAAAACCCAGGTCCTGGCGTTCCTCGGCACAGCTGGGTACTATAGAAAATTTGTCCCACAATATAGTTCCATAAGGATGAGCCGAACACCCCCCTGTTCAGTTCGCACCAGAACATGCGAACAGGAAAAAAGTTTGTTCGAACACGCGAACACCGTTAAAGTCTTTGGGACTCGAACATGAATAATCAAAAGTGCTAATTTTAAAGGCTTATATGCAAGTTATTGTCATAAAAAGTGTTTGGGGACCTGGGTCCGGCCCCAGGGGACATGGATCAATGCAAAAAAGTTTTAAAAACTGCATTTTTTTAGGCGCAGTGATTTTAATAATGCTTAAAGTCAAACAATAAAAGTGTAATATCCCTTTAAATTTCGTACCTGGGGGGTGTCTATAGTATGCCTCTAAAGGGGCGCATGTTTCCCGTGTTTAGAACAGTCCGAGAGCATGACATTTCAAAGGAAAAAAAGTCATTTAAAACTACTCGCGGCTATTAATGAATTGTCGGTCCGACAATACACATAAAAGTTCATTGATAAAAATGGCATGGGAATTCCCCACAGGGGAACCCCGAACCAAAATTTTAAAAAAATGACGTGGGGGTCCCCCTAAATTCCATACCAGGCCCTTCAGGTCTGGTATAGATATTAAGGGGAACCCCAGCCAAAATGTAAAAAAAAAAAGAACGGCGTGGGGTCCCCCCAAAAATCCATATCAGACCCTTATCCAAGCACGCAACCTGGCAGGCCACAGGAAAAGAGGGGGGGACGAGAGAGCGCCCCCCCTCCTGAACCGTACCAGGCCAAATGCCCTCAACATTGGGAGGGTGCTTTGGGGTAGCCCCCCAAAACACCTTGTCCCCATGTTGATGAGGACAAGGGCCTCATCCCCACAACTCTGGCCGGTGGTTGTGGGGGTCTGCGGGCGGGGGGGCTTATCGGAATCTGGAAGTCCCCTTTAACAAGGGGACTTCCAGCCCCCTCCTGTGTGAAATGGTAAGGGGGTACAAAAGTACCCCTACCATTTCACTAAAAAACTGTCAAAAATGTTAAAAATGACAAGAGACAGTTTTTGACAATTCCTTTATTTAAATGCTTCTTCTTTCTTCTATCTACCTTCATCTTCTTCTTCTTCTGGTTCTTCTGGCTCTTCTGGTTCTTTTTCCGGTGTTCTCGCCCAGCATCTCCTCTGCGGCGTCTTCTATCTTCTTCTCCTCGGGCCGCTCCGCACCCATGGCATGGGGGGAGGCTCCCGCTCTTCTCTTCATCTTCTTCTCTTCTTCGGGCCGCTCCGCATCCATGCTGGCATGGTGGGAGGCTCCCGCTGTGTGACGCGTGTCTTCTCTTCTGACGGTTCTTAAATAACGGGGGGTGGGGCCACCTGGTGACCCCGCCCCCCTCTGACGCACGGGACATGACGGGACTTCCCTGTGGCATTCCCCGTGACGTCACAGGGAAGTCCCGTCAAGTCAACCGTGCGTAAGAGGGGGGCGGGGTCACCTGGTGGCCACGCCCCACGTTATTTAAGAACCGTCAGAAGAGGAGATGCGTCACACAGCGGGAGCCTCCCACCATGCCAGCATGAATGCGGAGCGGCCCGGAGAAGAAGATGAAGAAAAAAAAGGAGAGAAGAAGATGAAGAAGAGAAGAAGATGGAGAAGAGCGGGAGCCTCCCCCATGCCATGGGTGCGGAGCGGCCCGAGGAGAAGAAGATAGAAGACGCCGCGGAGGAGATGCTGGACGAGAACGCTGGAGGAAGAACCAGAAGAGCCAGAAGAACCAGAAGAAGAAGAAGAAAGATAGAAGATAGAAGAAAGAAGAAGCATTTAAATAAAGGAATTGTCAAAAACTGTCTCTTGTCATTTTTAACATTTTTGACAGTTTTTTAGTGAAATGGTAGGGGTAAAAAGTACCCCCTTACCATTTCACACAGGGAGGGGCCGGGATCTGGGGGTCCCCTTGTTAAAGGAGGATTCCAGATTCCGATAAGCCCCCCGCCCGCAGACCCCCACAACCACCGGCCAGGGTTGTGGGGATGAGGCCCTTGTCCTCATCAACATGGGGACAAGGTGTTTTGGGGGGGCTACCCCAAAGCACCCTCCCAATGTTGAGGGCATGTGGTCTGGTATGGTTCAGGAGGGGGGGCCCGCTCTCTCGCCCCCCCCTCTTTTCCTGCGGCCTGCCAGGTTGCGTGCTCAGATAAGAGTCTGGTATGGATTTTTGGGGGGACCCCACGCCGTTTTTTTTTTAAATTTTGGCGCGGGGTTCCCCTTAAAATCCATACCAGACCTGAAGGGTCTGGTATGGAATTTAGGGGGACCCCTACGTCATTTTTTTTTTTTTAATTTTGGTTCGGGGTTCCCCTGTGGGGAAATCCCATGCCGTTTTTTCAATGAACTTTTATGTGTATTGTCGGACCGGCAATTCATTAATAGCCGCGAGTAGTTTTAAATGACTTTTTTTTCTTTGAAATGTCATTTTGCTGTCAGACTGTTCTAAACACAGGAAACATGCGCCCCTTTACAGGCATACTATAGACACCCCCCAGGTACGAAATTTAAAGGGATATTACACTTTTATTGTTTGACTTTAAGCATTATTAAAATCACTGCTCCTGAAAAAACGGCCGTTTTTTAAAACTTTTTTTTGCATTGATCCATGTCCCCTGGGGCAGGACCCAGGTCCCCAAACACTTTTTATGACAATAACTTGCATATAAGCCTTTAAAATTAGCACTTTTGATTTCTCCCATAGACTTTTAAAGGGTGTTCTGCGAAATTCGAATTTGCTGCGAACACCCCAAATTGTTCGCTGTTCGGCGAACTTGCGGACAGCCGATGTTCGAGTCAAACATGAGTTCAACTCGAACTCGAAGCTCATCCCTAATGAGGAACACCTGTGGGGAAGGTGAAATCGCGATGTCTCCAAGATCTGCGTGCAAATGAGTTTATATTTTGCTTCCCATTATATTCTATGGACATTCCCTTCTGTCATTCACCTTTGTTATGCTATAGAAAAAAAAATAATAATCCCACTTAATCTCAATATTAAATATGGCCACTGATATTTAAAAGTAGATTTGCAAAAAGTTAATTTGATACGTCTAAAGACACTAATTGAATTTTGTTTTTCCATTATTCTCTATGGGCATTCCTTTCTGTCATTTATCTGTTATTCTATAGAAAACAGCAATAATCCCAAATTATCTCAATCTTACTATCTGCTACTCTACTTGAGGAACAGCTGTGGGAAAGAATAAATTGCTATGTCTCTCAGATTTTCCTGCAAAACTCTGGGTCATATCTCACCTTCCCATTATTCTCTATGGGCATTCCCTTCTGTCATTCACTGGTGTACTGAGCCCATTGTGTCCAGGGCCGTCTTTAATGTTGATTGGACCCTGGGCAAAAATTTTCTTGGGGCCCCCCATGCAATTTTGCTCTCCACCTGCTCTGAGACATACAATAAATATCCGCTAGACTTAAGATCAGTTTACTGTATCAGATCAGGCAGTGAATGTGATTGGTTGCCAGAGGTTACAGCATATCATTACCACTTACTGACTGGTTGCTAGAGGTTACAGCCAATGGCGACCCTAGGGGGGGGCCAGAGGGGGCCCTGACCCCCCCAACATTATGCTGGGCCCCACCATGTGCCCCCCCCAAAAAAAATTTTTTTTTTTTAATTTTTTTTTTTTTTTACAAAAAGGCAATTTCTTTTTGTTTGTATTCATATCGGATGTGCTGCATCTTACTCGGGCCACCGCTGGGGTAACACAGTC